>KI915053.1:2547601-2585345 GCA_000473445.2 Anopheles farauti
ACCATTAAAAAATGATTAAAAAATCATGAAAATTCATTAAAAACTAAAATAAAATGAGAATTGTACTCGAACATGTATATTCGATTAAAATGTTGCAATGTTTAATCGAACATGAACATGTTTATGTGAAATGCGCGTTATGTTTGCTTATTAATTCATAAATATGTAGCAAAAAGAAAATAATTTCCTGGTAAATAAATGGTGAAAATGTAGAACAAACTCAACTCTCTCTCTCTCTCTCTCTCTCTCTCTCTCTCTCTCTCTCTCTCTTAAGGACAAAATTAAGTAAAAACTGGTTAAAAAGCAACAGTTAAAGTTTTGATACCAATTGTGATCGAAAAATGCTAACAATATTTAAAAGTAGCATACGAAAATATTAGAAAAAAAATATGTTAAGTTATGTTAAGCAAGTAAGTAAGAAAGTAAGAAAGTAAGTAAGTAAGTAAGTAAAACAGTAAGTAAGTAAGTAAGTAAGTAAGTAAGTAAGTAAGTTAGTAAGTAAGTAAGTTTTCCTTTACAAACACGTTGCTGGTTCGGTGGACATGCTATGTAATCAAAATGAAAACAACACAATGCTCAAGTGCTCGTCACTATGCCACGATGCCTCTTTAAACATTCATAGTTGTTGTTTAAACACAAGTTGTTCACGACCCCCCTCCCCCTCCCCACCCTTCCATGTAATTCCATAGAAAATGTGCAGAGTAGCAGAGTAGCAGAGCAGTGCAAATTCGTGATTGCAGCCCGCCAATGATCTATGATGCTCACCATCAGCTCACCAAATATCGAGCCCGATTGTGCGGGCATATCTTCGTCACTCTCGGCTCAGCTATTTCAGCATAGATTTGACCTCTCTCACAGCCTTCCAGCCAAGCCAAGCCAAGCAGACCAATTATTACCGCGAGATTCAGAAATCGAGCGTACCGCTTACAGCGCTCTGCTTCCCCAGCAAACGATGCCCTCGGCCGCACCGGGCAGACGGAACGATGGGAACGTGTTGGTTTTTATTATTTCTTATGTAAGCTCTTCTATTGTTACTGCTACAAATTAGCAGTTGGTTTGGAGGTTTCTGTAGCATGCAATTTGTCTACTAAACCAGTTTGCAGATATGTAGCAGAGATTAATCGAATAGAATTTCCCTGCACTATTCGAGGAAAGTTTTACTCGATCGTTCATTTTCTTCCGTGCATTTGTGTGAATGTGCGTTTCATTTTCAATGCACTTCAAATCAAAACTACATTCTAATCACTGTCAAATGAGTTCGTTTTGGTTAGCACATAACGCGCCCCGCGCCCGTTGTAGCACACGCAGTGGATTTTACTTATTTTACCTAGACAACATAAAACAATCCCCCCAATCTCCCTTCACTACTCTGCGCATTTTGGCAGCAGATGATGATGACAGGCGCGGGAAACGTGCTGCAGATGATTACGTTACTGGCGTACAAATATAAATAAATAGAATGGTCCCATTGTTCATCATCTGCTGTGAAAAAGGTAACAATTAGGCTTGATTTTATGTTCATAAAATTATTAAATCGGTTGTGTAATCTATGATACCGAATTGTGAGAAATGTTGCCCAAAAACGGAAAATGAAACTATTCCGAAAAATAAAGCAACAATGAATGTCTGATGTCGACTTCCCCGCTCAAATCATCCCCAGTGTGCCTAAATGAAGAAGCGCTCCTACTCTTTCTTCTATCGAGTGTTTTAAATATTCAAAAAAAAAATGTGTCCACACGTTTTCATTTGGTTCTGATTTGTCCAAAAAGCTCTGTGTTTCAGTATTGTTTGTTACCTGTGATGAAATTAATGGCAAATGGTTACGAATGGAAAATTTTTGCCCAAGAATATGTATCTTACGTGTGTCTAAATTGGTTACTGATAATTTAAAGAGAAAAAAAATCGTTCCTAACTGATCAATCTATGTAGGACGGACTAATGGTGGAAGGTAAGACATGCGGTGTGTAGATTGGCAACGAATTGGCATTGTAGATGCAAAATGGATAGTGCATTGTTTTTAAATTTTCATGCGCCGTACGATCGAGCGAATCCCAACCGGTCGTAGCAGCAAGGCATCCGATGGCACCACCGAATCGAACGATCGGGTAGGAAAAACGGCAGAAGGTTGGTTACCCGAGGGACTTGCTATGCGCTCAGGCTGAGAGAGCAAATGTTGCATGCAGTAAGATTGAATCTTAACGCGCGGTACTATCGAAACACGGAGGCCTTCTTTGGAGAAAAAAAAACACAAAAAAAGTTGCATCAAAACCGCATCAGCCCCGCACATTCATTGGGGGCCTTGTTGTTTCATGGGAATGTTTCTACCTTTCTTCTATCTATTGCTATATTGGTGAGGTAAGCACATACATTGGGGGAGAGAGAGAGGGAGAGCGAGAGAGTGAGAGCGAAAAAAAGGCAGATGGTGTGAACGAGGCTGCAATGGAGCGCAATTTTCTGTTTGTATGGTAATACGTTACCAAACCATCTTCATTCTTTTCGTCTCCCGTGCACTCCACTGTTGGGTCAAAGTAATGAAAGATAGTAGTAGTGAATTAAACAGCAGACGCAATCAATGAGAAACTGAACGCCAGCAGTTAGTTCATCGTTAGTTCGTTATCTGCAGGCGTTAGTAATGAATGTTTTTGTATTTCTATGCTGTTGATAAGGCAATGCACTAGTACAACCACGTAAGACTATCTGAAGGCATGGAATACCTTTCGGAAATAGGAATATTTGTCATATTTGACAACAAAACACTTTTCAACAGGCATCTTCATGTTGTTATGTTGATAATTTTGTTACTCATGGCATACTGTGTTCCTACGCTCCACAAGAACACCTTTCGTAAGTGTTATGCCTTTGTCAGGTTGGTATTGAATTGAATGAAGCAAATGGTTTGATTCAGCTGAATCCTCTGAAAGCCTGTTAATTATCCTCTGTTAATTATTGAATGATTTTATTGTTACTGGATTTTATGCACTCTAACTGCTGTAAAATAATGTGTGACTAGAGTGGTATTTATTTTGAGGTCGATCTTTTACAAACAGCTAAAAATAGCTTTTATTTGTCTACTATCGACAGAATACTGCTGTAGAAGCTTACCATACTTTGGCAAACATAAAGTTAGTAACAATTGCTCCTGATACAATGCAATTTTCATTTACTCCTAACATCTTCCACGACAGAAGCAACCGCTCGGCGACGGTGTAATCCATAAGCACATAGTACACAGCGCAAAAAAAAACCCTGACCGAATACGATCGGTGGGACAAGTAGAAAAAGCAAGCTATAGTAAAAGGAAGTCGCACAAATCTGGCAGGGCCATCAGCAAAAGCCAGAAAGAATACCACTTTGCTGTGCATATGCTCCATCCAAGCACCAAAGTTAGTTCGGCCTTTGGCGAGCAAAAGTGTTCGTCGCCAGGGCAACGCGATGGTGTCGTGAGTGAAACTGGTGAAGGGCTCTCCGGGCGGCTAAGCTCCAGTGCTGCTAATATGGGCTCCGGACATTTTAGCTGACATTTAACTCTTTTGCGACCTCACGTGACTATTGCACAGTTGCTGGTATCTGCATGTGGAAAAGGCGTGCGTCTGCATAGGGGAAGGAGGGGGAGAGGGGTGGAGTATAGCTAAGCCAAACGGGCCGGGACTAGGAGAAAGATGTTCCACTAGCGTGCAGAAATCTAGGCAATTGAGAAAGTTTGTGGAAAACTGGTTATCGGCGTGACATTCGGGAGTGTCATCTTGGCTTGGAGCAGGATGGCAAACCGTTTTCCCGTTTGGAGTGTTGCGTAGCGGACCGTGTGCATCGGTGGAAAGCATGCATTCCGTTTTCGTGGTGCAAGCATATTATGTTTCAATTTTTTGTTTGAGGATCAGTCGCAGTAATTATCGCATGATGCTATTGTAAATTTAAGAAATTTTATACAACTCCCAACACCGATCCCACGTCCAATGGACTACCGTAACGTACCTTGATGCGTTAAGTGATTATCTGGCTTCGTTAACTTCTCTTCTCACTTCACGAATTCTGTGGTCTAGTGGCCAACGACGAACATTCAAATTTAGCGCGAGTATTGAAACAGTATTTCAATGGTACACCAATTAACGACCGACGCTTGATGCTTCTTTCACTTCAACAGCTAAAAACACTACACGCGAACACGGTACGAAAACCCCTTTAACACTCTTACGGCAACAGCACAACCATGAGAGGTAAAATTTTTCGCTGCCAAAATCCGTCCAAAAACCGTAGAACAAACCAAAAACAAAACCTCCGAATAAACTCTCAATCCATCACTTGCTGCCACAGTCTACAGCGCGGTAGATCGGTCGAAGTGCGACTGAATGCGTCTTTGCACCGTAACAATTAACAGAAGAATGTGGCTGTGTGACGAAAATTTGGTTCGAATATCGTATTCCGCAGCACCACGGCGGCACCAGCGACAGTCTTTCTCCCTTCTCCGGTCGCGAACAACTGGCGCATCTTTTCGCGCATCCGCTGGTTATGCTTTTCGGTGCGGTTCGACGTGTATCGGCTCAGTAGCAGACGGCATCCTCCCACCATCGTACGTCAGTCAGTCGGTCTGCTGAAGCAGCTTCCCACCACCGTGTTGGATTCTGGTCAGAGCAGAGATCACAGCCACGGGTAACTATTTCATCACCAATGGACAAGCCGCACTCGGCAAGCAGTGCTCCCTCCCCCCCCCCCCCCCTCGCTACCCTTCCTGGTGCATTCATTTGGCCATGTAACCAGATTAGCGATACACAAAACCCATCCAGATCGTTTGCCGCTTGCTGCTTCCATAATAATTACACCTCACAGCATAATTGGGTTCGGCTGTTGCTGATAGTGCTGCAGTGTGTTTGTACTTTTTTCAACCATTACTGAATTTTTCGTGCACGAAACCGACCAAAAACAGACATTAGGATCGCACAGAAATACGATCCAATTTAAATCTGAAACGCCCGCAGACTGATGTTTGATATTTGATTAGAAAATTATGGTGCACGTAAATGCGGGAGGACGGGCTTTTTATGAAGAGTCGAACACATTATTTTTCGTTTGTAGGACACACTTGAAAATTTGTCTTTTCTTTTCAGTTTCATTACATACGATTATATATTGTTATATTGCACACAGTATGACTACGAAAATTATCAAGAAAAACGATGATATTTGTTGCACAAAGTATGAAGTATGTGAATTGTAAGTGATTACAATGCTTCACGAACTAACATTTATTTATAGAGCAGTTCGGAACAAGTTCTATATTTACGTAAATAAAACCAATGCTTAAAGCAATTTACTTTCGCACTAAATTTCGATTGCATTTCTTATAAATCGACCAATGCTATGTCAATATCGTTGTTTTGTCACTCCAAATGAGATATTCTATTGAAGATCACCAAATTTAGACAAAACCCCTAATCTAACCATCAATACTTATAACTTTCATCTATTCAGTTCCTTTGCGTACCTCTTTTTCCGATTCAAACTAATAAACGTTGTGAAACGTTGTAAAAAGGAAAAATCCATCCCGATACAGTTCTAATTTTACTTCACAAACGAAACTAGTGACAGTTCAAATCTGCTTGAGCTGCCTAGTTAGCCAAACTTGATTATCTTTGATTACATGTAAACCGCGTATGGAGTACCTCGGGAACTGACTGTATAATCATGTTGCGTAGATAGCTTCGGGATACATTAGCCACCCGATTCGGCACTGGGCTGTGTGTGTCGTTCGAAGTAAGCGTTGAGCAGAATGGAAACAATTGTCGTGTCGTGAGCTCTGCGCGTGAGAATTGAGGGTGCGTATCGATGTTCAAATATGGCCGCAAACAACAACCCATTGCCGAAATTCGGAACCAGGTCTCACGAATCGACACGTCTCATCTACTAACCGTTGGTTAGAATAACGAAGGGTTACGTTTGTGGTTTCAGTCCGACGACACTGCAGCACTATCAGCCGGGCTGGATGTTCGCCTGAAGTGGATGTTTTGTCGTCGAAAAATATACCAACCGAAATCCTCGCCAATTGGTTTGTATGTCCAAATGGGAATGGAAAAAAAACTGATCCTAGGATTGACTACGAGCCATACTGGGACCAATATAGGTGCCCGTACACGGTAGTGCTATCGTATTGGTGGGACAACTATAATATAATAACAAGAAACGCTCGTCCAATCGGACTGTATAAAACATAAAGATCGGGGTTGAATGTAATGGAGATCTTCCTGAGGAGGATCCCTAGAGTTAGAAAAGAGCAGTCCTTTCCTATCTTGCTTGAGAACTTAAAGGAACATGTGTTCTTTTAATTTTTCTCAACAATATAGCATCAACGTTAAATGTGTTCATAATCCGGCTGATACTAATTACACATGAAAATCATGTTTCTGTTTTTTTCTTTTAGCCATTCATTACGAGAAATCCATCTTTTTTTGGTCCTGTACGTTATAAGGTTTTCTTCCCGCCTGCTTATGCAGCTTGTAACAGAACTGTACGACCACTATAAAAAATAAAAGTGAAGAATAAAATGAAAAGTTGAAGACATAGCTATACGCAGTAGTGAGAATGGGGGAACAGGAAGTTTAAGTGCATCAGGGGTTGATTGTAAAACGAAACGGTTATTTGATACAAAACATTTCCGATTTCATATAAAATTACGCAATTTGCTCAATTTCAAATTTTTCTTTCTTAATTTTATTGAACATTTCGTAAGTACTAAAACAGAATATTATATACATGCTTAGATAGGATAGTTACCAGCATTAAAACAAAACAATAAAATATAACATTACAAACCAAGCCAAACCAGCCTTACTCAACCTGGCAGATCCTTCATATTCAGATTGATCTGTTAAGTGTGCTTTAATAACCGAAAAAACGAATATTTTAATCCAAAAAATAGTGTTTACTTCGAATTTGGCAGGCAAAGCCCAGCAACACATTTTACAACCTGTTGCATATATGACATGGTGTCAGCTTTTTGTGGAAAAACTTTTTTAACGTATCGAATTTACCAGCATTAAGCTACTTACGGGGTTTTTAAGCCGAGTGTATAATCTATTGTTTATCGATTCCTTTGACGAAGAAACATAGGAATAAGAAGGAATAAGAAGCATAAATCAAGTTTAAGTTTGAAGAGTTTTCCGATTCTGTAAACTTTATCACATGTACCGCATTCATACGAATGATTGTCGTATAGAAATAAATACGACAGCTACTCACTACGCACTGGTACGAACTGTTGTAGCTAGAAATAAATCTATATATAGACATACACACCCTATATGAATCCAAAACCAACAATAATGTAACCAATCAATCTCGATTATAACACTAAACGATTTTCTTTCATCGTAAATTTGAAATGTTTCATAATTTCAGTAACAAAGCGTACCCCTTTTACTTAATGTATTTTTTTTTTGACAATTTTAAGCTGACTTATTGGGTGAACAAAACACAGAGGACGATTTCAAGCACTTACTTTCTAACATTCATGCCGCAAACATAAAAATATCCCATCCATTGGTGCAACAATCAAGCAATCCGATAGAAGACACGTATATTGAATACTGACTTGTGTGCTCGTCCTTTAAGAGTCGTCAGAACAATCGCTTTCAAAGTCTAGTGACACCTGTCCGTAAAAGATGCGAAATATTAGAAAATTGTAAATTTTTAGTTCGCTTTAGCTTAGTCGCTTCACCTTCACGTCCTGTTCGTCAAACATGCTGGACATGATTTTGTTCAATCCGGCCACTGTTTCGAGAGATTCCGTCCCATTTATTATATTTATGATAAATTCATCTTTATCACAGGCGTAACGGTTGAGAATGGAGGCAGAGCACGCTACACAGTTTGCATAGCGTTCTGTGGCGGTTATCATTGTTTGAAGCGTGCCAATGTTACCTCGTATTGAATGCGGTATGATGCCTAGCAATCCATCTGGTTCCTGCTCCTGGCACAAAGGATCAGATTTGGGTATACGATAATATGCTGGGGCATTCCTGGAGGGAGAAAAAATACAGATTTTCTGAACTGGTTCTGAAAGATAATTGTGCTAGATAGCGGGATTTCAGTAGGAAACGTATCCCAGCTTCTCAGTATTAACTATTTAGACTTTTAACTACTCTACTCTTAAATTATAAAATTGTTCAAAAATGTTACTAAAAAAAATAATTATGATAATATAATATCCGCTATATTAAATCTTACCCATGCTGTATCAGCGAAACCATTAGCTCTACTGCTAATGCAGAAGCCATATTCGAAACAGCTGGTCTCGTCACAGTGCATTGCTGGTCGAGTGTACGATCTTTCATGGACTGGAAATTTATGTAGAGAAAACAAACATTTTGTTATCAACTGGCAACGACAAATCACACGATAATGACATTTTTAATGAACAAAAAAACAACTCATGGAGTAGAGCATACATGGATACTGTAAAACACTTACATTTCCCGGAGCTACAATATCGTTGCAAAAATAGCAACCCAAATCAGATCCACTGATTCGACGGAATCCCGCTGGGTACGTGGCAATAGTTTCGGTTTCCATTTTAACACCGCCTGAATTACCGGACGTTTTGTAACCATGACGCATAACCAGATACGAATCGAATCCCAGGGCAGCATTTATGACGAGCTTTTTGGAGTAAAACCGATAGAAAAACGATAATTAAATTCAAGTGAAACATGAACGCTCCGCTACTTTCGTGCGACAATGAACCACACCTTCCCGTAGAATGCACCGAGCATCGTTGGAAGCCAACGACTTTCGCGTGAGTCCGTCAGCAAATAAATCACATCGTGCTCCTGAATGAGACCGGTGAGCTTCCGCAGAATGTCTCGTATTTCGGCAACACCATCTCCCTGGCTAACGGGATGGCCGGGCATCGGAATCTTCATACTAACTCCGGTGATTTTCTATCGATCAACATAAAGAGATTTAAACCGTACCCGTGGGATTGCCCACACGGTGACTGAATATTTACCGCTGCCGGATTGATTTCTCGCAACCGTTCGGACGCCGTTGTTGCCTTGGGTTTACCTCCCTGCAGTGCGTCCTCGTAGCGGTATAATGATTGTCGAACAGGATTGGACAAGGAAACACGTCCACAATCGACTATCGTCATGTGAGTGACACCCCAAGCCTAGAAACATAAGAATGTAGTTTACTTGGTGCTCCAAACGGATTCGGATCAAGATTGTTTAACAAACAGCAACAAAAAACCCTCGAAAGTTCTTTTCTGTGAAAACATCACTTCACCTAGTGTCCTTCCGGATTCGATGCCAAGATACAAGACATTAAGAGGTGGAAGCAGCAGAGAATTGTGGTTGTTGAATTCTTCTGGGAAAGATAACAAAATAAAACGGAAGTGCTTACCATTAGTGATCTAGCGACATTACATCCCAGTGTTCCAGCTCCAAGCAGAAGACATTTCGTTTTATTGATGGTGTCCAGATTCAGGGAAGGTATCAGACGCCATTTCATTAGTTTCAAGTTCAAATTAATCGCACTTTCCGCTAAGCTAAAATAATTATAAACCATTTGTTAAACATCGCACTATAAATCTATCACTATCTATCATTTGCTGCTTACCTCTCCGGGGACATGCTTTGTGCTAATGAAGAAACACGTGGCAAATATTTCCCCTTTTCATCCACTTCCCAACCAGCCCAGTTGACAAGATTATTTACATCCGTACCATTGCTCGGAAGGTATATTGTCATACCACTGTACTGAAGTTCGTTAGATGTAGCACCAGTTATCCGTAAGCACTTTATCCGCTGTGCCGCGAGTGCAGGGCTGTGCAGAGAAAGAGAAAAAGAAAGAAAGAGAAAGAGAGAAATCATGCATCACGCGTACATTATTGTACATTATAACACAATGGTTGCTACAATTATCATATCATACCATGTTATCACTAGATAAGTCAGCAACTGTCTCACGTGCCAACTAAGGGGCATTTCAGCCGAATGCCCAGACGGATCGTAAAAACAGAAGTAAAATTCTGCTATATTTTCTGTCCGAAAATTGGCCTCAATGTTGTGATGGTTAATGCACTCGGATAGCAATTTTAGGCCGTCGTTAACGTGGTAGATAAAAAACGGTTCATTTGGCGTTCGCTTCTGGTACAGAAATTGAACGATACACAATCGCATACGTTCGGCAGCATCGGGCGCAGATAAAGTTTGGTCATCGTCGTACTGATAAATCAGTTCAGTGGGAGCCGGAAACGCGAACCAGTGATAAAACTTGTAGCATTTTAGATCCTGGCATGGGTACATATAAACGAATTATAGAGTCATTTTTTCTCTGTAGTATAAAGTACCACGCTTCGGAATGTCTCATTGGTAATAGGAAACTTACCGCAAATGAAAGTAGAAAAAAATGTATTAAATCTGCGCTGTTCGTGATAGTTTCCAGTTTCATGAGGTCATGGTAGAACCTAATGGCTTGCGTTCTCAAAAGCTCTTTCTTGTCGCATTGCTTGAACGATTCCATTGTATTGTAGTTGAGAAGGGTTCCTTTGCACCGAAAGCCTGGAACAGAGCCATCGGTGTAGTGACTGAGGAAGGAAATGAAGCGTAATTGGTCCTGATTCTGAGCATGTAAACATACAAATTTCTACTTACGTATTGAAAGAGCTACAGGCGACTTCTATCATTGTGGATTTCTCTTTTTTTAAAGCAATCGTCCCAACGATAGATCGCCCAGATTCGTCCAATCGATCGATATCGATTTTAATCTCTGCATACTTGTGCCAAAAATCGTTATGAATAAAAGATCGAAGGGGAAGAAACTTTAACAGGCCACTAGTGCTAGTATCACTCATCCTTATTTGATACTTTTGCAGTAATACGTTGACGACTATTGTTATGAGACGTGAAATTTATTCGTAACGCGAAGAACCACAATTCTCTCGTTTGTTTAGTTCAGCTTGTTTTGATAAAAACCCAGAGCGTGTCATTTCATGCAGATTGTTTTGAACTTCTTAAGAAAAAAAAAACGAAAATTTGACGTCTAGAAACAAAGCGTATTTTCAAACAAAAAAATAGTGAGGAAAACCGTTAGATAGCACGCATAATCGACCGTTTGGTTACAAAATAAGTTGGTAATGGTTTGGAATGGTTTTGCATAATTTCTCATCGAAGAATGTACCATTTATGCAGTGGATTGGTATTTTGGAGATGACGAACATGAAAAGAGCCACCAAATGAGTATGCATCGCTGAACGATAAAGTTTTATTATCGTAGGATTATCATAAAGTTTAATCATCTTTAAGAGATCAAATCATTTCTTTTGCCAAAAGTATCCATTCCTGCAAGTTACTGAACGTAAACAAACGATATTCTAGCCAGTATATAGCCCTAGACGTCAAATGCATATCCCTGACCCGAACTTGGTTTAAATGCAGTATATTGCCCCAAAAAAACGTCAGGGACTCTCAACACAGTAATCTTTTTTATAGATATGTGAAAACCTACACCTTTACCTAACTTTTAAATTCTTATGATGCTTACACGTATGCTTACTTAATGCTGTAACTTGTACCGGATAGACGGATAGTCGATCGATGATCCAGTTAAAAATTGAAAAGTGCACACACGTGCATCACAACTTCTGGTGCAAATATTCAACGGAACCGTGGCAAATAATAAGGCGACAATAAAATTCCTAAATAGATAATCTTATTTCACCAGATAGGATTACGCTTCCTGATCTAAGGCGTATATTATCAGTATTCTTTGCAAATGAGCCAGTGACGAAGCATGCCCAACTCATAGCAACTAGGCAAATTTACATTCATAATTGAACAATCGCAGCCTGCTTTATTTACACCCAGATAGAAAAGAGATACTAATACAGTCGTATAACAGACTAGCGCAGATACACCACCGAGCCATCGCATGTATGTATCTTGAATAAAATATGACAGCACTGACAGCTGATTCGAACACGTATTGAAAGAAACCTGCAAAAAAAACTCATTCGAGAGGCTGGATCGTGTAAAATTTGATGTCATATTTGATAACCATCGCCCATTGTTTACCATTTTTACAGACGACTATTGTACTTCAAATGAGGAAAATTTCACTACGATAATAGATCAAATCAACATTTCGAGTTGTTTTAACATAGCATTCGTTGCTATATAGCTCACAATAAGAATGGATTGAAATAATGAATCCGGCTCGTGATTGTCATACTGGTTCTGTTTTTTTTTCTGAAACCTTGCCGAGACAATGCTATGCATGAGCCACCTCATCGCTAATTGCTTTGCACGAAAGTGGTGTGATTGTCGGGTTGTTTTGACAAAGTAGCTCCTCCTTCTGGTTGTTACTGGTTTGGCAGAAACGTATGATCTCGTGAAACAGAAAAAATTGGCTCTAACACATGGTGCAATTGAGCCTACTCTAATTGAACGAAGTAAACTCACTGCTTCCGGGTTTCCAAAGTTGCGGTCCGAATCCATTTTCGGAGAGATACAGTGACTGGTAATATAACGAACTGGTAGTGTATGTTTGTGCTATGTGCGTGTGTGCATAATCGTAAGTAAGGGCTCAGCGGACACAGCTAACAATGCGGCGAACTAATAATTTTCTTCCATTCTTGCTTTGCGAAAAGATTTTGCTTTCTCGCCTTGTTCATAGTGATATAAGCCGTTGTTTTTAGATACGATCTCATAGATGGTTAGTTATATGAACATCACTAGACTCGTTTACATATTTGCTTCGCATAAATCCTTGTACCACGGCATACCGTATCACGTAATGTATAATACGGTAATTAATGTGAAAAGGTTTCCGAAAGACCCGATTAGGACTGATATCCATTCGATACAAGAATGTAGATCAGATTTCACCTCCAGCAGAGCATGAGCGTTTCCAATAGATACTGCCTTCATTGTGTACAGTGTACCGATTCATACACAATGGAAACAAAAGAATAATAGTGTCCTCTGTCAGCCGAGGTTTCAGCTCATTAGCGCGTGATCATGAGTTCAATATCTGATAATGCAATATTCTGTGTCTTTTCCGCTAGTTTCTACCACCCAAAAGGAGGACTTTCGTTGTTATGCCAAAAAAAGGGATCGTTTCAAAAAAGAAACCCATTAAAATGAAAAAGACGGCCGATAATTGTAGCATTCCTTCTGACGATGTGAATACATGCGGGCGTCCTTTGGCACGTGATGAAAGATGCGGTGGTCCCAGTGCGGTCGTCTACGAAACCAATCGTTGCCAGCCTGCAAGCAGTCAACACACATGCTCGAACTCAGATCATGACAACCGCAGGCATACATCTTTCGAGAAAGGCAAACACGCCAAGGAGCAATTGGTACATAGCAAAATTAGCATCAGCGTAACAGTTTGCACGGCTTTTGGAAGGTAGACAACTACAAAATTTGTCATGAACGTAAATCAATTTACGATTCAACTTTACTTTCGATATACGAATGAAACAAAACAAAATATTTCAAACTGAGTGCAAAACGTGACAAAGTTTGTAACTTTTGCTGCTTTCTCTGGAGGCCACTGTATGCGCAATATTTATGGATGTTTTGCTGTATTTGATTGCCACCATTGCCATTTTGTAGTTAATGTTTGCCCTGTAGTGTGTTCTGTTTTTTTTCTTCTTAATAATCTTCATTGGATCAACGATTACCATTTCGTTGCGTAGTAGTTTGGACATCTTTCGATGTTGCATTTGTTGTTAGCTCGATTTCATTATGTCGATCTACTCGGTTAAATTGTTTAATTTTTTGTCACGATTTCGATTCATTTAATTTATGTAACATTTTTGTTTCTATTGATAGAATTTTTTACGTACAATTTATGTGACTTTAATAGCTTGCTAGTAAATTGTTTCATATATGTATATATAATTGCCTCATAATTTTACAGGAAAATAATTTGATTGCATCTCGTTACTTTTACTGTTTAAAAAAAACTCTAGATCATACGCTTTATTGCTGCCCACCTATTCAAATAGGTATGTCAAATTGAGTTCCGATAGTCAGTGTTTCACAAGTAATGTAAGATACTATGCATCATTCTGATGTAGCAGTTTGGTTTTCACCATATTTATTTTGCCAATTACTTCGCTTATTGGCTTTACCACGGTGTCAGAAGGTAACATTGGTTAGAAATTTCGTTTGGTAAATATGTTTCATAATATCATTGGCTTATTTATTGACACAACCAGCATTGAAACATACTAGGCGATCTTCGTCTTCGTTCGACGTTCAAGATTCCCTATCGGTCAAGACCTGCTATTGTTCGATTACAATCGAGCATAAGAGAATAGTTACTACAAAGATGAAACTATGGCTGGCGGAGCTTTTAGTTTGACATACATCATACACAGTTGATAAGCCCAGCATCGAAGTAACACGGTACTGTTTGCATATCGTTTGTCTCAAAGCACTTGTAAACTGCACTGTGTGATACTATTAAACAAAAGCGGTCCCTCATGTTTGTAATTCATTGCATCAGCTTTGACTATTATGCTTCATTCGAATTATTTTATCTTTCTCTAACCGCAGTCGCATCTCTTGGAGCACAGGGTTGGCAACATGATGAAAAAATCGAGCACTGGTAGTTCGAACACTAACGCAACCTCAAACCGTAATGGAAGCAGCAACAATAATAACAGCGCGTTATTATCGCAAAAGAATGACAATAAGAAATTGGCCAAAGAAATTAAGTCGTTAGTGCTGTGGAAATCACCGTTGAAAACCCTTAAATATGCAAGCCTCGAAGTATTGTTTCTAATAAAAACTAACGTGAATAGGTAAGATGTTTCATATTTCCTACATAGTGTGTACCCGGCGCATGACGACATGAATGTTGTACTCGTGGCCTGCTTGAATAACGAAAAAAGATAATCATATCAACGTGGCTAGAAATGATCGAACAAAGAATGATACCGGTTTTTTGTTACTTTTTTCACAGGTTACTGCATCAGCGTGCGTTGCTTATAGGCATTTTAACAGCACTGTGCGGCATGGCCGTATTAGTGTACACACCGGGGCATCACCAGCGAGTGATTGAATCGTTTAAAAACAAAGGATTTTTCATTGTGTACTGGCTAGGGTTGGGCATACTGTCGTCCGTGGGTCTCGGTACGGGGCTCCACACGTTTCTGCTATATCTTGGACCACACATCGCCAGTGTAACACTAGCGGCGTACGAATGCGGTTCGCTCAATTTCCCCGAACCGCCGTATCCAAATGAGTACGTATAGGTTGATGCTGCCTCTTATACGCCCATTTGACTCACTCGTCCAACTACATTCAACTACCCTCCCCAGGATACTTTGTCCAGATGACAATGGCAACACGAACCATATCGTTCCCTCGCTTTGGTCTATCATGTCCAAGGTACGGTACGAGGCGTTCCTTTGGGGTGCCGGCACTGCTTTGGGAGAGCTGCCACCGTACTTTATGGCCAAAGCAGCGCGTCTGTCGGGCAACACAACCGAAGAATTGGAGAACCTGCAGGAGCTAGAGAAACTACAGAAACGCAAGGAGAAGGGAGAGAAATTGAATCTATTCGATAAAGGCAAGCTGATGATGGAAGACATTGTCGAGCGTGTGGGATTTTTCGGTATTCTGCTATGCGCCAGCGTAAGTAGAGTAGGGTGAACAATTTTGTCTGTCCTTTTCCCCGTTTCTATATTTTAATTATGTTTTCTTTCTCATGCTTTCATTGCAGATCCCCAACCCGTTGTTCGATCTGGCCGGCATCACTTGCGGCCATTTTTTGGTTCCATTCTGGAAATTTTTCGGTGCTACGCTTATCGGGAAGGCGGTGATAAAAATGCATATACAGAAAATATTCGTAATCATATCGTTCAACGAAAGCCTGGTGGATAAATTCATCGACCTTCTTGCGCTCATTCCAGTCGTGGGTGTACGATTGCAGAAACCGTTCAAAGCATTTTTCGAGGGGCAAAAACAACGGCTGCATCGAAACACGCACAAGCAATCGCTCAAGTCCTCCGATGGGAATTTGTTAGCTAGCGTGTTTGAATGTTTCGTGTTTGGCATGATATGCTACTTCATCATCTCCATAATCAATACATTTGCACAAAGCTGCTGCAAGCGTATGAGAAAACAGAACAACGCCGAAGCCGGGTCTAGCAAAAAGGAATCGTAAAGCTTGTCTTGTCTCTCCGCTATAATTCTAGCAGGTTGGATGCCAATTCGTTTGCATTGATACATTTTTTTTTGTTTGTGCGCTAGTTTGGGAAGACGGATTACCACCTAATTATTTCGTTGAAAAAACAAACAAAAAAAAACACTAAAATTCTGTAGATCGTGAATATAAATTAGTAAAGGAAAAAAACGCGTAAGTGTAATGATGGTAGTATATGCCACACCGTAATAGAACCATCGTTTAAAACATTCTTAAAACTCTAGTCAAATGTTGTTTCGTATCCAAAATAAAACAACAAGCTGAAAATTCTACCGAATACCGCAGCACGCACAGCAGACAGCAACTAAAATTAAACCAAATTTGCGAACCGAATAGCAGCTTAGTTAACAATAGCAGCCCACTTAGCTTATACAACAACAAAAAAAAAACCGAACAGTTGAACCCTATTCTAAATGCAATAAAATTTGCTACATTTTGGATGAATGCATCTTGTGTAAATTGAAAAGGAAGGAAGCTCTGAGTTTGAATGAAACAGTCCTTCTTTTCATTTATTTTATGATTTGCGGGAAAATATACGCATTTTGTTACAGCATGAGCATGATTTTTCACCAAACGCGATTACTAATCTGCGACAATTTCCGCATTAGGTATTTTGAACCTCGAATACTAGCTACCTATCGGTTTACGGAATTCGATTCTCACCGCTATGATTTTCGATAGAAACGCTTTTGTTGCTTTCAGATTTTTTTTCTTCAGAAAAAAGACATGCAATGAACACCTAAAGAGATATACTTGATTTTCAGCATATGTTATAGAAACCAAAAAGTGAAACACGGCAAATGAATAGTAATTGCATGGAACATTTTTCAGCTCAGTCGTCCGTTAGGAGTGCTGCCCTTGTGAAGCAACGTAATATAGTTTTCTTCAGGGATTCGGATAAGATTGTTTTGACAGCGACGTTTATGTTGGCAGTGTGATAGCAATAATTTCAACGAAACAATGTTCCGATAAACTTAGACGAAATAATGTTCAAACTGGGATCATGAGGTTAGAAATGCATAGAATTATTTGAATAAATTTCAAAGGGAAACACCTCGTCTTTTTCGATGCGTTACCGACGGTTGTTCAAATGAAAATGTATTGAAAATTCTTGTCTTTCGTAAAAATTCGCCAACAATGCTTAAAGTGTTAAAAGTAGTGTAGTAGAAATCTATTCAGTCCTTGATTTGCATGGCGCCATTTTCCGATTGCTCGGCGATGTCAATGCCATCGACGGAAGATGTTATTCCTTTTCGGGTAAACACGAGTGTTACATTAAATCTTTCATTACGCTGCCTGTTGGTTGAATCGATTTTATTTAAACAAAGTAGAATCATTAAATGCTTATGCCTATTCCGTACGGACAACCTTCGTCTTTGCTTCAGCGACGTACGGTACTTTGCCGGGTTTCGAATTCTGACGCCGATTTTCTTCCTTTCTTTTCTCGCTTTGTTTAGCCGCACGTTGCTTGGCCTGCTCGTTGTACACCATCTTGGGCACCTGCCGATGCTGGGCAATGCGTTTAATCGATGGATGTGCGGCATACTTCTCCTTGAGCGCGGCGTTATAGTGGGATGCGCTCTTTTCGCGCATTTGCAGGGGGCCAAGTTTTTCAGCAGCGTTTGCCTTCCACACACGTACGTTCATTTCGTCAGAGCCAGAGAAAATGTATTTGCAGTCCATACTCCAGTTCACGCAAGTGACGCGCTGCATGCGCTTCGTGTGATACACTTCCCTGCTGTTGGCCTTTGTTGCGTCAAAAATGCGGATGGTTTTATCGTAGCTTCCAGAAACAAATTCCCGTCCCGTAGGGGCATAATCTACCGACGTAACAGAGGCCACATGGCCGTGGTGAATTTTTAACGGCTGTGTTAGAAAACGTGTATCGTACGTGTAGAGGTTGTAGTCTTCGTTGGCCACGGTGAAATGAAATGCTTGCATGGGATTCCAAGCCAATTGATTGGAACGCAGGGTCATGACGAGTTTTCGTAACGGTTTCGTTTCACGCTGATCGTACAAGATTATTCCTCGATCGGAGCCACACGCTGCCAGTAGGTATGTTTCGATGGGATTATACTTAACGTCCTGCAGCATATCTACACCCCATTTCAGTTCCTTCAGTGGCTCGTTGCGGTTTTCATCCCATATGTGACAGGTTTCTCCGCTGGTGGCAAAACAAGGACCATCGTAGCTATGGGAGAGTGAGGCAAGAACCGTTTTCGTGGTAATCATGTTAACCGGCTTTAGGCTATCGTCTTCAAGTTGAGTGACATCGTAGCCCCACATCATGATCTTTTTGTCGTCGCCAATCGTTATCACACGGGATTCATCGCTTGAAAACGCTATCCCCCGGCAGTAGCCCATATGAGCTTGAATGCTTGAGAGGCACGTTTTATTGGAGATGTACCACAATTTGACCTCGCCGTCGTAAGCACCAGTAGCAATGAGGGATAACTTTTTATAATTCTTTGTCATCACTGCCACGCCATCGCGATGGCCATCCAGATTTCCGACGAAAGGTTTCGCGAAAACTCTTTCCAGTTTTGTGGCATTCAGGGCACGCACATACTCCCTGGCGCTTTGAAACGGGTGCAGCTCGCGGTCATAGTTGCGAAATATTTTGTGAAGATCTGTCTTCGTTTCTCGGGTATAGTTATCCGGATTTCTGGAGATAACTTTAACTTTCATCCTGAAAAACTAATTTTCCGCACACAACGTAATTGAAAGCGATAGAACGTAAACAACAACACCTCGTGCGAGCGAAGTGTCAGAAGTTGATTCGAAAGTAGTGATGGTAAACCCCAAATCATTTATTCCGCTGCTATGGAAGATCGATTGAATCCGAGCCAGAAAATATTATGGAGCGTTCCTGCGATAGCAAGAGAGAACTTTTTGTATACGCCTGAATTTTCAAAACGTTATTGGATCAGAAAAGTATTCTCAAATAATAAGAAGTATTTTGAGTTATGATTAAGGAAAAATGCAAAAACACTTGACCCATACACAACCTTTCTGTAGGACTTTGTTTTGAAAAAGAAATAGAAAGAATGTCAAACATAATTATGTTGGTGTGGGAGTTATCAATCTAATAGACACAAAAAATGGTAAACAAACAGAACAAGTTGTCAAAAGTGAATCATGGAAAAATCGATTTGAAAAATAGGCAAACAAGCTGCAGGAGCTTACGTGAAGTTATCATTAGGTGTTTTAATATTCTGTATATTATTATAGGCATTCCACGCATCGCAATGGGTGTGAAAGGTGTCTGGTGAAAAGGGTGGCATTGTTTAGCGTTCAATAATTTTGCTGCCATAGGTAAATTTAAAGAAATAGTCTCTTTCAATGGATGAAGAAAATTATTTTCTTCGTGCTTAGATTCCGTTTAGATTACAACTTCATTCCATCTTACGTCAGATTTAGAGGAAGTGATTCATTTAAATAAACACATTATTACAACGATCATTGTGAAACAGAAAAAGGCGAGCAATAATCGGAATAAATTTCAATTGCAGCAGCGTAACAGTTTGCGAACATGAGCCTGGACGGGATGAAGCCACAAAGTGGTAAACAACCGGACGGGGACAATGCCAATGAAGTGGCACTAACGATGCTCCATCTTCGGAAGCTGTTTGATGAATTTATAAGTGTGAAGGATACCTTGACCGACCAGGAGCGGGATAAGAGGCTGTACCAGATGCTTCCCTTATATTGCAATGCTGGAAATAATCTAAAGGTGATAAATGATAAAAACAAGAGACCTTCTTTTGCGACACCTCAAGCTATGGTATGGGAAAGTCATGCTGCCTTCTGCCATCAGATTAGTCAACTATTGGCAAGAGAAATCAAACGAAGGTGAGTGTTGATGTATCTATCATGGATCATTCTTGTGTTAAGACTGTATAAAATTTATATGTAAAATTTTATTACACGTTATGAAACTACGTGTAAAATTTTGTCACACATTTTCTCATCAATACAGTTTATTGATAAAGTTGAGATTTCAGAGAAGATTGCTAATATTTTTATTTAATTTTTTAGAGCTTTGAATCGAAGCACGGAAACAGCCTCAAAAACGATTGCATCGTTTCTTGAGCTTCATAATGCCGATGGGAACGAAGAAACGGGAAATGGCTCGGTTCTGCTGGCAACCGTTTGCCTGATGGCGACGCAAAACAATGATGGTTCATTGCATGAGGTATTGTGCTGTTACAGTTATTAAAGTAATTAACAATCCCAACGTCTAATCCCAACGTTGTTTCGTATTTTCAGATAATGATAAACGCATCTTTGCCATCGACTCTAGTGCGTTGCATATATCTGTTTTTGGATCTTCCCGAAAAAAATGAAACATTTCACTGTTCTGAAAATCCCGCGCTACCCGATACACAAACCCTCTCTTTTAATTCGTTTTCACAAGTAAGTATAGCTTATTGAGTAAACAATAAACAATTGGCATTATTGAGCTACAAAACAAGTTCATTTTACTGAGAGTGAGTAGTGTGTTGCCATGTTGCTAGTGATGTTGCGATGGATGCATTTTTATTACATTTTTTATTGCTTTATTTCAGATATTGCTAAAACTCTGCACCAATCCACTGGCCGCAGAGGAATTGATAAGGGCGGATGATTTAACATTGCTTTTTTCTACTGTGACTGCACAGTACGGGCCTTGCAATCGTCGGTGGCGATCGCTAGCTGGTGACGTTCTGGACACCCTCGGTCGATATGCACTAAGCGAAACAATCACAACATACGTCCACGGTAGGTTATTTTGCCTAGGTACGTAAATGTTTGTTTAAGTACATTTCTTTTACATTCGTTTTACTATTCAGCTAAGGGTTGTATGGCACTATGCATAGACAATATGCAACGATCAATCAGCTCGAAACCATTGGATACCGTAGATATGCTGTGTTCTATTTGTGGCTTTCTCCAACAATCATCGCAGTATTCTCAAACATTGATGGATGATTTTAAGCAATGCCAAGGGTACCTGTTTCTGATCGGCTGTCTCTTGAAGTAATTATCATTGGGTTTTGTTGGTTTGTTCAGCATGGCAATATTAACGATTTTATCTTTCAGAATGAATCAAGACATCCAAGCTCATGAAGGAAGCGATGTAGCGCTATTGTATGAAAAAATGTTCCTAAAGCTCATACAGACGATTGTTACGCTATGCTACTGTGGATACGCTCAAGCTCCTCCGTTACATATGATGGACAAATCGAAGGTCCAGTTCCAGTTACAAGAATTTAGGGTGCCACCAAAGTCCTCGAAAGCCGCTTGCATACGTAACATTCACGCTTTTCAGGTGCTACAAACAGTTTTTCTACGATCGACAAATACGTCTGTCTGCTGTATGATACTCGATGCAATCAAAGATGTGTATAAAAGTGATGATGTAAACTATTTCATGCTGGAATCGCAGAGCACTTTCTGCTTGTTTGCGGATAAAATTCATCATAAACCTAAAACGGTACAGCAACACTTCTTCGATCTAATAGAGTTTATAGTGTTTCAGCTGAACTTTATACCGCGTAAAGAGCTGATCGCACTATCGGTGCTTTTAAAAACCAATCAAGCGATTGAAACGAGCATAGCGTGTACCCGTACATTTCTGCGCCTACTGCGGTAAGATAAGTTTCCGG
Source organism: Anopheles farauti (assembly GCA_000473445.2). Classification (NCBI taxonomy): domain Eukaryota; kingdom Metazoa; phylum Arthropoda; class Insecta; order Diptera; family Culicidae; genus Anopheles; species Anopheles farauti. Next base: position 2,569,459 of record KI915053.1, read on the forward strand.
TTTACTTGGTAACCATGGGCGCAAGAACGGTGAGTTGACCTACTAACCTGTTTTATCTGTTTTATAGACACAATAACATATTCATCGATGTATATCGAGAAGTCGGCGTTCTGGAAGTATTCGTTACTTGCATGAAACGCTACAAAGACTACCTGGAGGAGAACATCGACATACAAACGTTACCCTGCTATTCTGATACCGACACTATGGAGGGTAAAACAACAGGTACTTCAAACGGTTATATGTTACTCAATTATGTGTTAAAATATCATTATATATCGCTTATAGTTATATTAATCTTACTTAATATTCATTTCATGTACAACTGTAGTTTTATGCTAAAAACAAACTCTTTCGTAAAATGAAACGTACATGAAGCATTCTTAGTCCACCGACACTGGTTGCATTGATTGTTATCTTTTCGATGTTTCACATAAAATTTTACCATTTACATTTCAATTACTAACATCTTTCTATATTTTTCTTTTCTCTTTACTGTCTTGACGCCAGACTCAACCACCGCAACAGACTCACAAGAAATTTTGGGAACTCTAATAATGGAAGCCTTAGTACGGTTGTTGAATGGAAATTCCAATAATACATCCATCTTTAAAAATAGCGGTGGCAACAAGTGTATATACGACATATTGAAATATAAATTCGGCAGCGCAGCAGTCATGAGTAAGTTTTTTTTTATCAAAGCAATTTTACTATCTTATTTTATGCCAACCTGAATTTGTTCCAGAAATAGTCAAGGAACTCGTATCAACCGTTGGTGGGGAAGATGATATGCTGCATCTATTGAAATCGATTAATGTATCGACAGAACAGCAATCGCTCAGTGCATTGATGCGAATACACGTTTTGCAAGTGTTGATCGATTGCTTGAAGGAAAGTCATCGAACGAGGTCCATTTTTCGAAAGGTAATACTGTTTCAAACTACTTAGTATAGCTCTTAGTATAGCAATTTTAGGTGCGTTACTGTCCACTAAACATTACTAAACATCATTTTGAATTTGTTGTGTTAATTACTACCGATTAACTAACGATATACATATATCCCTTATTTTTACACTGTAGGTTGGCGGATTTGTGTACGTTGTGAACGTTTTGGATTTGCTAAAGAATCAATTCGGGCATACGTTGTCCCACGAAGGACCCAGCAAGATTCACGTGCGTTTGTTTCGGATGGTATGCCAAACTCTTAGTGCCGCTATGCGCTTTGAACCAGCCAATGCGAAATATTTTCAAAACGAGGTAACCAGTGTTAAAGTATATTAACGCATCTTAACGTAACGTAACGTTAACGTAACGTGGAATATTAAATTTTCTTTCCTAGGTCGCCAACAATCTGTTCTTGGAAGCTATCTGTGACATGGGATGTTTTTCTAGAAACAAATCACTCAAACCATATTCGTCCGATTGTAACGATAAACATAGCGACAACTGTTCTCGACAAGATAGCGTAACTGTTGATTCGTCATTGGTTGATGCTTACGCAACGGTTTTTAAGACAGCATTGAACAACATAGACAATCGTATACAAAGGTAAGAGAATATATAAAATGTTAAACCGGGAAAATCAACATACCACAAAATAATAGTAAAGCATTCCCGGAATGGACTGGAAAATCAATTTTGTACTGATTACAGTAAATTAAATTCATAATTTATTTTGAATATTATATCGATTAAAAGGATTCCTTCATGCTCAAGCGGTACCATTTCATTGCATGTATTTTTACAGTAACGAGTTGTCCATAGACTCAGATAACAGGATTACGCCATCATTACGGTCTATATGCATTATTTATCGTATTCTCTATGATATTGTGTTGGACGGGTTTGACGGACCTCAGATGGTAGAAATGTCGCGACATAGCAAAATAATCACGGATGTAGGCTCTGTGAGTATACATTTTTAACATGCAAGAAGTATAACCCCTGTAGTCAGTATTATGGTTACATACGCACTCATTTTTAGTTCCACATACATTTATAAATTACGTTATAATTTGATGTATATATTAGAAAATAAGATAAAAATGTGTTTAAAATGTTTGCCAATACTTACACGCGGCGCCGTTTGGTTTATTTTCGTTTCAGGAATCTAATATGGGTGGAATGTTAGGCAATCCCTCTGCGTCGGCAAATATAAACGATCATGTAATAGTGCATCCATCAGTCATTGTATGCATGCTGAAACTGTTGCCTTCGATTGAGGAGTTATGCTCCTCAGACGATGAGAATGAAACGCTCGAATGGGATGGTTTGTCACAGAGAGCGATTGGGTTGCAATTCTTTTTGGCCGATGTTATAAAGTCGTTCGTGCGTAGTGAGCGCAATCAGCAGATCATGTGCGACGGTGGGTTGAACGAATGTATCGTCCACTTTTGTAAGGAAGCTTTAGTCGACGAATTTCACCCACTTCACATGTCGCTGCAGTACATCTTTGAGCGACTGGCCGTGCAGGCTTTAATGTCAAAGGAGTTGCGTACCTTCCTCCGTTTGGGTCTTAAGCTAGCGAACGAAAGTGAAGATGACCCGCGTGACAATTTCACACCGCCTGTGCCGCTGACACGAGTAAAAACGTTGGTTTCAATAACGACGCCACGCGATTTCAGAACTCATGGTTCATATACGATGCCCCCGTTCATCGAGATGGACATGTCGACGGAAGGGTTCGCCTGTCTTTTCTTTCCGAACATTGCACCAAGTAATTTAAACTCACAGTTTCAATCCATGGCACATCATCATCTGCATAGCTCGGCATCTACCGGTCTGACGGGAGGTGCGAGTGGGTCTGGTATCACTGGTAGCATTGGGTTGAGTGTATCTTCGTTGCCTGGTTTTCAAAGTAATGTCAGCAGAAATGCCAATGCCAGCGGTCTTCAAACGGAGTCTAGCGCTGGTGGCGGCATCGGAACTGGAGACAGGACATTTCCTTCGAACAATGGTTTAACGTTTAGCACGTGGTTTTGTGTTGAACGGTACCCGCACGCAATCCAGGCCGATGGTCATCCTATCAGATTATTGCATATCGTACGCTCGGACGATGGTTCTAGCGAAGATGATGCGGTTGTGGTGTTCAGTATTTTAATCTTACCCAGCGACAAATCTCTCTCTGTTGCTACTCAGGAATTTCCATTCTCGCAAGGTACAGTACATCATTTCACATGATTTAATGTTGCTGCTTCAAAAATCAAAACTAAACTTCATTCCTTTTTATCCAGAATATTGCAATGTCTACAAAGATGAATTCCTGACACGGGTTTGGTGTCCAACATTTATTCGCGAATGTCAGTGGCATCATGTGGCTGTAACACTTGGCAAAATTTCTCCCAAATCTTCGCTACTATCGATTTATTTGGATGGTCGGCATGTGCACTCGCAAAAGATCAATCCAATTTCATGCATATCGGCCAGCTCGGCACGTAATCAGGCCAGTTGTTTTCACGCGTTTATTGGGACGCCACCAATATGGCGGATGTACTCTAAGCTGGTCTGGAAGCAAGGAGTTTGCAATCTTATCGACGACGTAAGTTATGATAGCAACAGTTCCGCTCCAAAACATCACTCATGCTTGGAATTCTTTTGTATTGCAGTCATTCGATGCATCCGCCGTCGCCCGAATATATATGCTTGGCCCGCATTACCTGGGTTCATTTCAGGACGTGCGATTGGAGGACAACGAAGAAATGAGTCCCTTAGTTGCCGAGGATCGAGTGGTGTTTGGTATTAATCCCAAAGCATTCTCATACATGACACTACACAAAATAAGAAAGGTGTATAACCGCACGGATGCGAAAGTGATCGGGAAACAGCTTGGTATGAGTTCTCATGAAAACGCTACACCGATCGTAGTATTGCACAATGCCGCTGGGCATCTTAATGGTCCCGCACGTACATTGGGAGGAGTGCTCGTTGGATATCTCGGCATTCGGAAGTTCAATCCATTTCCTGTTTCCATGACGATCAATACCGTTGGAGGATGCGGCGTTCTACTTGGCTTGGTTGCTATGTCCCACAACATCGAAAGTTTGTATGCTTCTGTCAAAGCACTAACATGTATTTTACGTACAAGCAAGTTAGCACGGCAGGAAATGAACCAGCGTCGGTTCTACCAAACGCTTGGAATGTTGTATAAACGTAAAAAAATGTTGCTCAATTCGCACATTTTGCATTTAACATTCAATTTGGTTGGCACCGTCCATAGTGGACATGAAACATCAACTATACCGAACATAACCGCATTCCAGGTAAGTTTGTTTGGATTTCCTAGACCAATTTTGGAATTAGTGTATACTTTGAGGACAATTATTGTATCTTGAATTTCAGGATATGTTGTGCGATTTTCCTATATGGTTAGACCAATCGAACGATCTGATTCGTTCGTTGTTGGAGCATCTACTGGAATTGGCCACCGAATCCAACGAAAAGATTGTAAATATACGAGTCATGCAGGATTTACAGGTACGTACTGGAACTCTTATATTTGCGAATACAGTTCGTAGTGTAACACTCAATGAAAAATGTCATACGTGATTCGACCACTTTTAATAAATAGACGCTTTTCAATTCAGTGTTAAATGAATTTGATTTTAACTGTTTCCATCTTTTTCGAAGTGTTAACAAAAGGTTTGCTTCTTTTTCAGTGTCTATCAAAACTCCTGCACATAACCGACGACATCTGTGAAGAAGGAGCAGAAAAAGCGTTATTTGCACTGGTACAAATATTGCTTTCTCATCAAATAAGGTCTAACGATCTATTACTCTTTGGACAATATATCGCTAAATGTATTCCCACGGTAGGTGATTTATCTTCACGCTACATTGTAAGAAAAAACAAACTGTTGCTATTTAAATAATTAAAACTTGTTGTTCAGTTGTTCTTTCTAAAAATGTTCAATTCATAAGGAATGATGCTTTATTTAGTACTCTGTTCCACATTTAGCACACAGTCAGTATTTCTGTACACAGTTGTCACAGACACGTCATTGTCTGTTAATTACATTTTAGATCTTCCCATTTTATTTTTTCCTTTTTGAATTTTGTTTGTGACAGAATTAATCTCCCAAGTCATACTAATACTATCATCTTCATTGTGAATAACTTCTTCATTATGTTTCCACAAATTCGTAACAGTAGTATAAGCGATATTGTGACCGTACACCAATGCTTTGTGACTTCTTCTGAAGAATATTTTTTCTTGTTTTTTTTCAGATGGCTGGTTTTGCTAAACATGAACCTGAAAACCCTTCAGACCGTCATGTACATTTTCGAAACCGTTGTCTGAGCATTCTGCACCACTTATGTTTCGGGGCAAATAATGTGATTAACTGGCGATTTTGCGATGAACTGTCACGAGTGTTGGGACTCGAATGGGTGCTCCTGCTCATGCAACCACATTTGCACTATTCTACGATGATTTGGGCACTTCGGTTGCTAGTCGTAATGCTCACGAGAGAACCCGTCCTCGCTCGGTTTAGAGAGGGAAAAACTACCATCGGAGAAGAAGGCTATTTGAAAAACACGGAAATAATTATGCAATCTCGAAACGCGATACTACTTTCGACTAAAATACCCACACAAGTGTCGTCTGGATCTGCCAGTAGTGCTGTGTTAGAAGACAGCCTAAACCATCAGCAGCCGCTACATTTGATGGGGTTCCCGTATCTGGAATGGTTGCTAATGCATCGTATTAACGTGCCGGAAGTATTTTCATTGCTTATTGCATTGATCATAGGGTATCCGGTGAAATCGTCAATCATGCCTTCTAAAGATAAGAATCTGGAATCAATCTGGTCCTTCCTGTGGACGTCAGCCGCATCACATAATCACGCTGCAGCAAATTCAGCATCGGATAAAATGACATTCTGTACCGAGGCGGTATGCATCCTGCTCAGTTTGATAAGATCGATTGTACACAGTAAAGAGACGGAAGGGAGCTTGGATTCCGAGAAGGATGTGTCACCCCACTGGCTGCAAACACACCCATGCGAAGTATTACGCTTGCTCATGTCATTCCATCGCCAACTTCCAGATTTTGCATCGATCGTCATGAGTGCCGATGTCATCGTCTCTCTAATAGCAATTCAATTTGCTCCTTCTAATGCGATCGGTATCGATAGCGATATTACGGCGTTAGGACTTTCACCCACAGCATCACCCGCTAGCACAAAAAGTTCCTCCTCACCTAGCCACAAAGATCTGTCACCCGGTACAACTATACCGGGAGAAGAAGCAACATTGGCAAATTTGCCCAAAGCGTCACAATTTAGAGACATGTCTTCCAACGAACCAGTAATCGAGCATGTTATGGATTTTCTGCACACCTTAATCATCGATTCGTTGTCATTGTTACATTCGGGAAAAACACCTCCCGTAATAGACACGGTGTTGGAGTTTTTCATACCATTCAGTAACATTTCCGACGATCAACGGAAACAATTTCTATCGAACATAATTTTATTGCTAATGAAGAGTGAAGCTCTATTGAACACTTTAGTTGAGGGCCAAGCGAGCACCGCGATGGGAAGCAATCATCATAAACTCGCCGGGCAGGAGCATGTGGCGGCGAATGTGTTCTATCTAACGGCACGTTTCGTTGACAAACTCTGGCAACAGATGTTGTTCATCGATGGACGGGAAATGTTTGAGTATTGCGTGCAGCTTATACACCAGACGAAACGGCTCGCCGGTCGTACCACTTCATCGGCTAGCGGTGCCGGCATCAGTGGCAATGGATCGAATGTTGCAAGCACAAGCTCGTTGGAGTCACTGTATCGCTCGTTGAATCGGTGCATTCTTTATCTTCTGGCATATCCACCCATACCAGCAGATGCCACCCTGGTGGAAGTGCTGCAAAAGCTTATGAAAAATCGTTTATTGGTGTTTGGGGCTGGAAACCAAGATCCGGACTTTATCGGTTGCTTGACCTACTGCTTGCTGCAACTGCACCATGGAAATAGCATCGTTCTTACGCCTCCAGCGCACTTTGAACAGGAAAGAACAACGACGTGGCATGTGGATGCACTGGTGTGTTCTGATAGTGAAGACTCTCTTGCTTCCCAAAAGCTGCAGCGTTACGATTTGGCAATCGGAGCATCCTCCGAACTGGCGAATATATCGTTCAGAGTGTGGGAAGAGCTGTACGTGTGTAAGAAACCGGTAATAGAGGAGATATTCAAAGTGACACTTACACAACCGCTGCGCAACACCCGCGCCCCAAACATCGATCGTACGTACGAGCAGATATTTGAATCGGCTTTCAAACATTGGCTAGCTTATGTGGAAACAGAAAAACGCTCCGCCTCTCGAAACCCGTGGGACGTGCACAACAGCATACAATCAAAGATTCAAAAAGTTACGGGCGGTCTCACGCGCCTTACCAGCCGGACGAAGCTGAAGAAGGAAGTTAGCAAACGGCACGGGCAACGTGTGGAAGAGTTCAACGTGGACCTAATCCGGCAATCGGTCAGTGCCAAACTGAACCTTGTGCAAGATTTTTGGCACCTTCGAACGACCCAACATAGCAACAGCTACATGCACACCAAACGATATGTCTATCAGGACTGGTTGCAAGTAGAAGCAGAGCTAATCCGAGAACGAGCAATCTGGGGACCGGAGTGTTGTGCTGATTTTACCAAATGGACTCTGGACAGCACGGAGGGACCGTATCGTATGCGAAAGAAAATGCTGAAGAACGTGCTGTTTTATGCGCATTACCCTCCACGCCCGGAACTAGATGACCTAAACGATGCTACCGATCATCATCACCAACGGCAGATCAAAAGCAGAGTTGCCATCAGCTATGATAGCGCGAAGTATACAAAGTTCGTACGACAGTATCGGCACATGTTTCCAGAACAGTTTGAACAGGACGTCGCGGCCGGCAGTAGTTCGTCTAGAAACGATGCTTCTACCAATAAATCCGAGTACTCTAACTCGAATAGGTAAGGATGAAACGAGCAGTTTGAAAAGATTTCTTGAATTAAACTTTGAAAACATTAAAGATCGAAGCATATAAATTTGTTTCCGGTTCCTGTATAGTGTGTATTTTTTTTAATTGTTATTTTTTATATTTTCCCCCAGAATGAAGAACGACGTGCAAGGATACTGTTTGGAAAATGAAGAAGATCTATCATTTTCGCTGCCAGATAGTCAAATATTATTGCGACTTTTAGAGGACAAAGAAAAAGTAGAATTATTATTAGCGTTGAGATGAACGAGAAACACGAGTAAACATTTCGTTTGTTTTATTCTCCCTACAGGTTTCAAACATTTTTCGAACTGCGCGCATACAAGGATTGGATACGTTCGAAGGATTGCTGTTGTTTGGCAAAGAATGTTGTTATATTGTGGATGGTTTCACATTGCTTTGCAATCGGGAAATACATGATATTGATTCTCTGCCCGCGGAAAGCTTCGATCCTATCCTGCCTAGCACAACATCGGGAAATTCTCAAATGTAACGTATACCATCCACAATGCTGCCGTAGCTTTTATTCTGCTGTAACTGTTGTGTTAAAAAAAAGATTCACAATTAACAACAAAGTATTGAACATAACAATTATCTTCGGTAGCTTTTTATGAAACAAATTGTTGTATAGGCAAACGAGGAGATTCATGCGTGTTTTTTTTTTCCTAGAAATCAGACATTAATTGAATGGATGGCTATATATACTATTCAATTCCGTTTAGACACTTTTCATCTACTATTTTTGATCAGGTGATGCTTGAACGTTTTATCTCGCTATTGTAGGTCACGCAACATACGACAATGCTCAAAAATATTCTACGAAGACATCCGTGAAATACATAAGCGGCGATATCTCTTGCAGCCGATTGCGCTGGAAGTGTTTTGCGGCAACGGACAGAATTATCTACTGAGCTTTCCGCAAAAAGTGCGGAATAAAGTTTTTCAGAAGGTAACTTCGATGGCAACCCAAATCGCGGACAATGCGCAGCAGTCTGTGGCCGGTCAAAAAAGAGCTGCAAGCGTGGAGCAGAATGCTGGCCTACTGAGTAGTTTAATAGGGGAAACATCAGTCACGCAGCGTTGGGTGGTAAGTTTTTTTTTTCAAATACAAACATTTAATCCTTCGCGTTAGAAATCTGATTACAAATCTTTTTTCTTCTTCAGCGTGGAGAAATATCAAACTTTCAGTACCTCATGCATTTGAACTCATTGGCTGGCCGGTCGTACAATGATTTGATGCAATATCCAGTATTCCCTTGGATTCTGGCGAACTATGATACCGAAACGCTCGATCTGAACGAACCATCTAATTTTCGGGACCTCTCAAAACCGATGGGAGCACAATCTCAAGAACGTTTGGAACAATTTCTAAAACGATATAAAGACTGGGACGACCCTCAAGGCGATACGCCACCATACCATTATGGAACACATTACAGTTCAGCCATGATCATCTGCTCGTACCTGGTTCGTCTCGAACCCTTCACGCAACATTTCCTGCGCCTTCAGGGTGGCCATTTCGATTTGGCGGATCGCATGTTTCACAGTATTAAAGAAGCCTGGTTCTCGGCTTCGAAGCAAAATATGGCTGATGTAAAGGAACTTATTCCCGAGTTTTTTTATCTTCCGGAATTTTTGGAAAATTCGAACCGTTTCGATCTCGGAACGAAGCAAAACGGTGAGATACTGAATAATGTGGTGCTGCCACCATGGGCCAAAAATGACCCGCGTGAGTTTATTCGAATGCATCGAGAGGCGCTTGAGTGCGATTACGTGAGCCGTCACCTTCACTTGGTAAGTCGGTGCTGTGGTGTTGTTGGTGTAAAATGTGTGTGATTTTGTCAATTGGTCGCATGCAATGTAAAATGATTTGGGTTTCTCTCTTGCAGTGGATCGACCTCATATTTGGATACAAGCAACAAGGGCAAGCTGCCATAGATGCAGTGAACGTATTTCATCACTTGTTTTACGAAGGAAATGTAGATATCTACAAGTAAGTGTGTGTGTGTGCCTTTTTGTGTTAAAGCATGTGTACAAGCAGTTAGTTTACTAATATCCACGTTATGTTATTCAGCATTGAAGACCCGCTGCAGAAGAGTGCCGCTATAGGATTTATCAACAATTTTGGACAAATTCCGAAACAACTGTTTCGAAAGCAGCATCCCGCTAAGCGCATGATACCGGCGAAGCAATTTTCCATTCTTGTAGACGTGAGTCCACTCATACCTCCGCTATCACCAATAGGAGGCACGCCTGCTATTAACTACGAGAAAATATTCTTCTACCATCTACATAATCTAAAATCTAGTCAACAACCCATAAAAGGTATGTTACTAAACATGTAGAGATATCCATAGCTTTAACGTATCTCCTTCTCCCCCTGTCCTTCGTGCCTAGTTAACATATCATTAATGATTTTGTCTTAAATTTCTGCTTCCAGAACTAAAAGGCCCTGTAGGTCAGATAATACAACACGAGAAACATGTGTTGGCTGTTGAGCAGAACAAAATACTAATTCCAAAATCCAACAACCGCTATATAGCGTGGGGCTACGCCGATCACTCGTTGCGCGTTGGTTGTTATGAATCTGATCGTACATACCATGCGTGGGAAAATATCGATCACTGTGGCGAGATCCTTTCCTGCACCTGTCCGAGCGCAAAATTGTTAATAATAGCTGGCACCAGCTCTGTAATATCCGTGTACAATATTGATGCAAAGTTTAAAAAAATCGCTCTCAAGCAAACTTTATACGGGCATACAGATGCCGTCACCGCTCTTACATCAAGCAGCGCCTACAACATAATTTTAAGCGGATCCCGTGATCACAGTGCCATCATATGGGATCTTGCTCGATTGACGTACGTGCGACAGCTTGTCGGACACACGGGTATCGTAGCTGCGGTCAGCATTAATGAGTTGACGGTAAGTTCGACGGGCTTTCATGTAGTGCAAATATCATTTAAACGATACCTGCGGCACTACTTGTTTGTTTGTAGGGTGATATTGCGACGTGTTCTGGCACTTGGCTGCACATATGGTCTATCAATGGGTTGAAACTTGCGGTCGTTAACACAAGCATGGGCAGTTCAGACAGAATGCAGCAAATTCTTTGTGTTACCTTCTCGAGCATACGAGAATGGGATACTAACAACGTCATAATTACCGGATCAACTGATGGCGTTGTGAGGGTAATTAAAGAAAACGTTTTTTTTTTATAAAAACAGATCCTCAGCATTGTACATCGATTCCTTCCGTTTCAGATGTGGTCGATTGAATTTCTGTTGAACAGAACACAACAAACAATAACGGAATCATCAACGCAGGCGTTGTCAAGTAAATCAGATGGCACAGACAATAATCAACAATCTTTAGCACGTAAGTAAATAGTAAGCATAATCGCAGCTTTCTTGAGAAACTAGCGGCATTTATAAACAACTTAAAAAATAATCTTTGCAAGCTCCCAACGTATGCTTAATATTCGTGATATGTTTTTCTATTTACAGCAAACGTGTGTTGGGAAAGAAAACTTGTTTTTAGAACAGAGTTGACTATGCATACTGCGTACGATTGCAGGAATAATGTGGAGCCAGCAAGTATTACAACACTTGCTATTTCGAAAGATCATCACACATTATATGTTGGTAATGTTATCGTTCATTGGATAGTTTCTTTTTTTTATATATTGCTAATTTGAAAATTATTATTTTCAACAGGAGATGCCAGAGGTCGTATCTATGCTTGGTATGTAGCGGATCCTCCAACAACAAACAATATCCGGACTGTAGGTGGATTGGTACCTCAAAAAATAAATAAATGTTCGAGTTTGGATCACTAATAATGTAACAGAATTTGTCGTAACAAAATATGGTATGGATAAATTAAAGGAGCAATAGTATGGTTCCTTCCTGAGTGTATAGCTGGCTCGTGAAAAAGTATTAAAATTATGTATGTGTTGGATCAAATACTTTAATGCGAAATGTATGTTACAGCTTTACGTACGATAAATTGTGTAGGTTTAATATATATTATAGACAAGTGTTTGAATAGTTCTATAGACTTTGTAGCAAAATGAACAGTTTTAGTGCGATGTTATCGTGAAATACAGTTATTAAAACGACACTTATTGCGCTTTTTTATCCCCAACAAACGCACAAATGCAAAATATCGCAGAATGTCCGGTAATATGAAAGTTCTTCAATGGACCTCGAATGTCTGGTGAACCTTGCACTAACGGAATAACGGATCAAACACACCAGGCATCTCAGGGAAAGAAATCTCAGTAGAATAACGTCTGATGATTTAGCCCCCTAATCTCCCTTATGACCGTTCACACGTACAGAGAAAGTTGATGGGTTGAGATTGTTTAAAAAAAACACTGCGAGTTTCGTGATTTTATAGACTAGTTCTAGTAAACATCTTCCATCACAAACAAGAAGAAGGTGCATGAAAATAAGCCAAAGCACCTTAGATATCATAAAATAATGTTAAGAAAGCGAATCAAACAGTATTTTAATTTGTATGCAAAGGGAAAACTTAAACCCGATTAACTGTAACGTTATGTCAGGTAACGACGATCACTTCGAATGTCGAAGGTTTGTGCGTGAATGTGAGAAATTGCTACAGCATGATAGATACACATTTTATATAAATCGGTTAGAATTTGCATCTTGGTGAATCGAAACAGCTAAGTAACAGACTCATTAATGATAGGATTTTCATCAAATATTTGCGGCATTAATATTGCTGCGCAAATGTCATTCCGCGGAGTGAAATGATGTCCGCTCACAAAACCACTATTCGTCTCTTCGTTTCTTGTTGACATTCTTCTCACGCTTCTGTCAAAACCCCCAATGTTTGTTGGTGCATTATTACGCGCGGAATTATTTTTTCTCCCGAGAAAGATGTAATTTTGATAGGAAAGTTTATCAAAATTCTTCAAAATTACCATTTTATTTACTTTGAGTATCTGGCTGCTGAATATTGAAGTGATCCTGGAGTTAAGTTTGCGTCTACCGTCGACTATCAGAGTTGCAAGGAAGGAAGCGTCCTCGCTGCTGGAGCCGGTTTGCTGCGTCAAGGAAAGGGACCCATTTATTTACGGCTAGTTCGAACATCCAGAATCGTAGTGCTGATTCCTGTTTTTACGACAGGGTGTAATCTTTCCAGCATGGAATATGATAATAGTAAGTATCGACCCCCTCTCGCAACATCCGTTATGCGGCAGCACCTCATTCTGCCTAATGAAATGGTTGTTTATCGTGTACCAATGTGCTTACGTTATTGCAGATGAGCATGATCAGCAGCAATATTATCAACAAGAGCAGTCACAAGCTCAGCATCATCAACAGAACGCGTCGCAAACGTCTAATCAAGTAAATGCTCCGAAAAAGTCAGCTAAACAAAACAATGCGCTACCACTGTGGGGTAATGAAACGTCGATGAACCTGAATCCATTGATTTTAGCCAACATTCAGGGATCGAGCTATTTTAAAGGTAAGTAGCGTGAAAGATTACTCTTCCAAAAACTGCACGAAAGCTGATGAGTTTTTTCGACACTCCAACCCTTCATTTTCCAGTGTCCTTGTTCAAATTGAAGACTTACCATGAAGTTGTAGACGAAATATACTATCAAGTGAAACACCTGGAACCGTGGGAACGAGGGTCTCGTAAAACAGCGGGTCAGACAGGAATGTGCGGGGGTGTAAGTAGTAGTTTACACTTTCAGTGTGTGATGTGTATGAGTTTTCACAGCAAACCCAAATCACCCAACTTTTCGTAGGTGAGAGGCGTCGGAGCTGGAGGTATAGTTTCGACGGCATTTTGTTTGCTGTACAAACTCTACACTCTACGTTTAACGCGAAAACAGGTGAACGGGCTTCTTTCCCATGGTGATTCTCCCTACATACGAGCGTTAGGTTTGTTATGAACAATGTAATTCGATGCTTGTGCGTTATTCCTTCGATAATGCCATGTGACGTGTTTTTTTTGCAGGTTTTATGTATTTACGGTACACCCAACCGCCGGGTGATCTCTTTGATTGGTATGAACCGTATTTGTTGGATGAAGAAGAAATCGATGTCAAAGCTGGCGGGGGACAGGTAGGAATAGTAACGGCCGCATGGCATGGATCATAATAACATACGTGCACTTCACTTTTGCAGACAATGACGATCGGTCAGATGATTCGGCAATGGCTAACGAAGCTGGATTGGTTTTCGACGCTATTCCCGCGTATACCCGTTCCCATCCAAAAGCAAATCGATTCGAAACTAGAACAGTACGCACGCGAAAATGGTGTATCATTTGCCGACACGCAGCCGGATCGTGGTGGTGGTGGTGTAGCGCCGGGCGGAAAATCGTCACGAGGTGGCCCATCCGGCCCATCGGGGGCTGCACGGGGGGGAACCGGTTCAACATCATTTACCGATGACAGAGACTCCGCACGCTATGAACGTGGAGTTCCCGAGCAATCGTTTAAAGAGAAGGTTGTCAAGCGAGACGCATTTGACCATTGTGATCGGGATGCGCGCTCGTCACGCTACGATCGGCGCGATAGGGATCGCAAAGACTACCGAGGAAAGGACCACGATCGAGATCGTGACCGCGATAGGGAGCGTGATCGAGATAAAGACCGGTATAGGGAACACGATCGCGATCGCGATAGGTCACGGGACCGTGAACGCGACCGGAAGGAACGATCACGCGGTGATCGACGGTCTAGAAGCCGCGATCGCGACCATTACCATCGCGATCGAAGGCAACGTTAGCGTTTTGAACCGATCATTATTTAACATTGCCACCGTCTGCTAAGTTATCATTTTTAGGAACAAATTTCTTCGACTTCCATGCCGAATCCGCGGTTATGGTGCGGTGTGCGGGGTAGGTTGAAGTATGTATTAGTCAAACATGCACGACATACATTGGCGTGCACCATTGCGAAACAGTGAATCTTGCAACGGCCAGGCGATTTTTCTACTTTCCCATTTGATATCGAAAGCTCCCAGATAGTTGCCGTGCCGCACGATGCGGAATGCTGATGTCACCATGGAAACAACGGGTCCTACTATGCTTAGGAAAGCAAGCCTTTTCCTACAAGTTACATTTTCCACTGAACACCTCATAATGCCTCTCCTTTAATGTTTTTTGTACCCGTTCATCGCGGACGCTTGCAGTAGTTACATATTGATAACGTTTTCATTTTCTAGTTCAACTTTTTATTTCCTCAACTAATCAAATACCTCATGAAACATCCGTTTCTCATCTCCATAACTCTTATACCTCATTGATTGCAACAGCATTGAACACTTACTTGTACTGGTTTTTCTGTACACACCTTTCTAACCTTGTTCTTCAATGTCCCTCGACGGTCACATGAATTTTCCAGAAAATACAAATCCTACGACGATCTTAGTAATCAGTGACTTCGACTACCTCAAGGAAATTTTAGAACAGGTTTTTGTTAGTGTAGTGTGTACGTTTTTTCATTCTGCTAGATTTATTCATACCTACCATTACTACGCATTTTTTTCTTCGCCTTCATACATCTCTTAATATGAAAGCCTTCCGTGGGTTGACTTTTATGGTCTTGCTTTCTGTAGCTGTTGTTTTTGTTGTTTGATTGTGGTTGTGTTGAAGGAAAAAAAAACTTTTCAAGCATTGCGCTCAATTCAGCACTCAAGATCGAAATGTTAAGCAGCGTTTGTTTTATCTTTTATTTTACCGCATATAACAAAGACGATGGTACTTTCGACGACGTGTTTAACTAGGATGATAACCTGAAGGGGGGTTCAATTTTATGGATTTTAAACAGAAAAACTCAGTTAATACTGCTGTGGTGCAATGTCACTTTTTGCAAGTTTATTTGTAAACATAAGTAGATTGCACCATTACGTCGCAAACCAG
>KI915053.1:2594340-2653793 GCA_000473445.2 Anopheles farauti
CCGAACGTGTCCATTCAATCAAATTTAAATTGAGAAATGTAACGTAAGTCGAGAACGCCTTGGCGACTGGTGGGAACACCACACTGCGAAATCCGAGTCCAAGAAATTGTTCAATAGCGTAAAGCTTCAGCTAAGCTCATGTATTGTTCAAGCCTATTGAATAATTAATTGTGTATCATGAATTGAATAAAGAAACAGATAAAAGATCATGAAAACACAGTGCATCTGCTTGCATGCATGCAAATCAGTAATTTTTTTTGTAGTAGTTGTGTAGCGATTAATCCTGAAAATATTTAGTTATAAAACAATTGTTCCCTTTCTCTTCGCATGATTTATTATTCAGCACAATTGTCAGTAACATTGTTTGCTGGGAGTTTGGAGTGAAACGAAACATTATTTAATTGAACGAATAGCGTGGTTCGGACGACTGCAGTGAATATTCCAAGACGGTTGACAGTACAATACTTCTTTATTCGGTTTCTTAAATGCTAATTTAAACTATAAGAAAGGGCGGCCATCCTCGGTCAGCAATACGTGTTTTATTTAGCGTCAATTTATTCAAACTGGGAGCATTTTGGTTTAATAATCCTAGTCAACCCATCAGCACCACTGAGGTAGCTACATAGCTCGCAAAATTTCTTCGTCTTAAACTCTTTCTCTTCTCATTTTTTTGTCTTAGCGTTAGTCGATGTGCTACATCGCCAAACCTAGCTGTTTGCAGAAGAAGGATGCTTATTCATGATCGAACTTCGAAGTTGAGTGAAGCCGATGTCTGAGCTCACGACAGATTTTGTTGTGAAATGGTATATTGTGATACGATGAAATGAAATCGATATCGCATGAAATCGATTTGAAGCAATTGCCACTCAAATCATCACCATATCATATTATTATCATCCCACAAACCCGCTTTAAGAGCTTCAAATGTAGAGCTCCTCATTTGCATGAATGATAAACGGGTTCGAGGCAATTTCACACACTATGTTGTTAAAAGGTATACCGTTCAAGAATCGGAGGATACCTAGGAAGCATCAATGATCCATGTTTGTATAAGGAACCATGCGTTTACTTGTGTTACGGGAAGTGCTTTAGCAGATAATTACCTAAAAACAATTGCATGTTCCCATAAGAGTTTTCTTTAAAATAATTACTATATCCATAAATTACATGTGCTAAGTACGCATTAAAAGAGTTTATCAAATTTATTGTACAAGCCTAACAGTTGTGATCATCGAACGGATGGACATGTTTTTAAAAGAAAGCTTAAAATATTGCATGAAATCTCAATCGAGCATGGATTGTTAGTATGGAATTGATGATCTCAAAACCATCAGATTTGGCAAATTTGAAACTGCTTTACCATGTCATGGTTGAAAATAAGTGAAATTATGTTATTGGCTGGGTGACTGGATATAATGGCTGGTTCAACCATCAATTTGAAATTCGTTTTCCTACACCGTCACGCAGCCTCATGCAGAGCGTCATCGATATTCCGCGCCAAAGATCCATGTTGACCTAGGTTATTCCGTCAAGCTTTCCACTTTTCACATCTCGTTTCTGCAACGAACACTTGTACGCAGCTTTCATTTCTTGCATCCCATTCTGGTAAGAAATCTCGCTCAATTCTGCCTGTTTCGCTGTTGAACAATGGCGGCTAGATGATTCAATGATGCCTCGGTGCTGTTGATGATGACAGTCGTGGCAGTTGAATGTTTGTTGATTGTGGACGCTACGGTAATCTCGTTTTTCTTCCTCAAAAACAAACACAAGTTCGAAGGGGAGGGTCACGCCGCTGCGGTGTCGGATTTTTATTATCCAAAACGTGTGTATTGTATCTTCGGAGTAATCAACTAAGCTACGGAATAATTTGTGTCTGCTGCGATCAAATAGCAAATGGATTCGGATGTTTAAACAACCAATCGCCTGTTTATCGAAGCTCATGGCAGTGAACAGGCCCCTTATACGTTTTCAAGTGCAAGTGTACGCAAAGAATCCGAGGAAATATAGTGCCATTTGAGGTTTGCATTCAACTACTTGCCGTCTACGGAGTAAAAACATTCAAAACAAAACTGTTATTAGCTCCTCGAAAAGCGAACCTAACTCGGATATTTGCGAGAATAGAAAAAACGGTTTGTTGGAAATCAACTTCAGGCAGAACGACAATCTGAAAGAACTGAAGACCACAACGTAAACACGTTGACAGGTCATGCTATATAAAACAGCAATGTTGGGTGGTGGGTGTAGGAAGATGAAATTATAATTGAAAAAAGGAAGAAGCTAAACGGGAAACGGTTCTGTTGTGCTAATGGTGGCTGTGTTTGTTGGGAAAACAGATAGCGGTGGTTGAAAGAATTTCCATAATATCCATGCTACCATCGTTTTGGAGTGAAAAGTTGTGATGCTTGGATAAGTGCCGAGTGTAATAGGCGTTGGTCGTAGAGCAAACGCAAGCGACGCCATCTTTGGCAAACAGACGCAACACAGAAAAATGTTAGTACGAAAGAGCCAACGATTGTGTACAAAGCCACTTCTCACTGCGGCAGAGCGAGATGCCAAGATAAGCGCTTGAAAAGTGTATAGTTGGAGTTGCGGAAATTGTGATTGGATTATCGCGTGAAATCTGTGAAAAATCCTTGGAAAAAGACGATTCAATGAATTGTGAGTGCAAGGAATTCGCTTTTGGTTCGTCTGTGTTCACGAATCCGATAATCAATTTTTATTTTCGCGTGTGGAACGATTGTACAACTAACCGTGAAAGGCTGCTGTGCTAGTTACACAAATATTGTCTGTGGTATACCGTTGCATAGAATAGAAATAAAGTTGCAAGAAAAGCAGCCAGCATAGCTAAGTTGAGTGATAGTTCAATGCGTGCGTGTTTCGAATGTATGAAACTACTGACAAAATAGGCCTTTATCCATAATTACGTTGCATTAGATTCCTCTGGCTCAATTTATATATGTAAAGTGTTGTAAAACAACTATGTAGTTAATTACACAACAACGCGCGTGTTTTTGTTATTGTGTTTTCATGTGTTTGATAAAGTTTGATTAACCTATCGATTCTAAATTGTAACCATCGTTCATAATTCATAGTAACAACACAGAAACAAGTTTCCTGAAAATATCCAAAATATACAGAATACCGCTACCGTTTTTTACGAATAGCTTACATCGATTGCTCCGCCACCAAGTAGAAAACCTGTATCTATGGAAACAAACAAGTGTTGCCTGATATTGTAATGTTATTTCAGCTAAGGGAGAAAAATATTGTATCGTGTAATTTTCTGCTTTGACAATATTTTCTTCATTGAACAAAATCAAAGTCAATCAAGAAGAGATACATAGATTCAGAATCCCCATAGCACCCATCTTAAGTTGTCTAAATGTGAAAAAAATAACGCAGAAATATAGAATAATGAAAATTGGTGTGACGAAAAACTAGCCGACTATGTTTGCAGAAAATAAGTGATAGTGTAACCGTGTAAGTTTTGTTTTATATTCCCATCTAGGCATCTCAAGGATAGCGTTGCCTACGTGTTTCCTGTGTACAACGAAGGATATCAGATTTGAAGAGTGTACATCAACGCCATTTAGTCGTTAGAAAATTTATTTTTGTGAGTGTTTCCGCGTTGTATTGTTTTACCGAACAGTGCGATCTCAAGTGAATTATTGTCGATTCCGTATGCCGAATCCCCAAGGATACAGTAATTTTGCGTAGAGGGAGACCGTGAAAAGGATTACCAAGTGGTTCTCAGACATCACTTCGAAGTGGTAAGTAAAATATACGTGTTATGTCTTTTTTCGATTCACTTTATCCACCATTCGATAAAGATACCTTCGTGCGTTGCGTTGTGATTTAAAATTGAATGAGGTGGAAAAAAATCATTCGTAATTCTGCAAGTTTTGCAAACCTTTTCGTGTAATATATTTTCATGAAAAAAATTCGAAAGCAACTCCAAAGATAATGCAAAAAGCAATATTGTCGATAGCTAGGTCGGTCCCCATTCTCGCTATTGTTTCGAAACGATTGTGCATGTGTTGGTGGTTTCAACCGCTTCCTTCCATTTTATGTTTCGAAACGTACGCTCATGTTTGTCATTTGGAAATTATAATATGTAGTAGGCCGTCCGCAGTAAAGAAAGAGATATGTGCGAGAGACAATGTCAGAGAGAGAGAGAGAGAGAAAGGAATGGAAAACATGGAAATATTTCCCATTTTGCTTACCACGGCTGCCTCGTTGATGAACGGGTCGGTCGACGATGGTGAACGAAAACTAAGAGCGCGCCCGCGCACTGGTTCCCATCGGAGATTCACTTTCTTTGAGTTGTCTCTTTCCTAGGCGACATTAATCCTCCGCATCTGTGGGTGTCTCTGAGGAGCGTGTTGGGCGAGCTGTGTGCGTCCGATATACGAAATCGAACCACGAAATCTGCCAAGCACCACCGGCAAGTAGAGAATAAACATTCTCCTCTAATATGAAACTGGA
Source organism: Anopheles farauti (assembly GCA_000473445.2). NCBI lineage: Eukaryota > Metazoa > Arthropoda > Insecta > Diptera > Culicidae > Anopheles > Anopheles farauti. The sequence continues at coordinate 2,598,826 of KI915053.1, forward strand.
ACAAACGCAAGACGCAGCGCAAGATGGTGCGCTGCTGCCAACCGAGGGAATAAAATAAAATACAACGTGGGCCACGGTGACGACGGTGGTCGGCCGGTTAAGAAACCGGAGGAGGACCGGATTGGTCGGAACGGTTTTTTCTTAACCCCGGTCGCCGGGAACATATTTTTCCACTTTATCCCATTCTTGCGAGTTTTAACATACACACATACACACACGCGCGCGCGCGAACAGCATCACCATCCTCCCGCACACAATGAAGGAATAAGAAAACCAAGCAAGTTGTGTGAAACAGCACCAGCAGCAGCATGTTTGTACGTTGAGTTTGTGACCGTGTTGAGTTTTATCCAATGCGTGACTTTTAAAAGAATCTCGTTTATACACCTCTAGCGCACAACTAACACTGCCTGTAACATTTGCTGCAGTGTCTGCGATTTCTGGTCGTCTTGTCTCCCGTTTACCCGGGTTTTGGAAGAATGCATCTCGCGAGGCGCTTTGAAAATATTTCCTGTTTTGAGTGTTTCCTTCCTCTTGGTTAGAATTGTTTCTGTTGCCAGTGTTTGGTTTGAATATACAAGACGGTATTCGAGGTGAATGATCGCAAACGGCAGAATACGCAATCTTCGAATAATTTTCCGCTTGCCACATTTTGAATCTAATAGCCGACCATGTCGTGCAAACGTAAAAGTATAAATAATACGCACCAAAAAGGAACCAATAATGTGTTGGGTCCATCAGACGTCGCGATCGGAACACACTAGATGATGATGAAGGTTACACGTTACCTTGGCACTTTGGTTGTGTACAGGAGGAGATAGCGCATCTAGCATGCTGTCCTTTCACTGTTAGGCTTGAAAACTTTACAATAGACCTGCACCTAGAACGTTCGAATCATCGTTCGATGCATCGTATCTTGCATCCACATTGAATCGGAATCCTTTGGAATTATTCGCTTTACAAGTTTTTTATTCTTTACTTCGATTATGCCTTCGCTTTCGATTGCGCCAGGCTTGCTGCATCTCGTTCTATTTTACGTTAACGCAAACATAGCAACGAAAAGATGTTGCATTGGGAAACCACTCCACTGCGCGTGCCACCGTTTGCATTCTGCTTCTGTATAGCTACATGCTACTAAAATATGTTTAGTGACTTGCGATATAAATATAAGTTGCATTTTTGTGCAATATAAGCTGCATTTTGACATTATTCTAATGTCACTCACTTGGTTTTGGACATTAGAATAATTCGTTTCTGTATTTCTTCTGATTTAGTTCAAAAGTCCCGATTTTCCTATTAAAATATGTAGCAAGCATTGCTCTCCACCCAAAAGTTGCTTCACTGTATTTGTTTTGTTCCGAATATGGTTTGCTGAGAAGCAATGCGCCGTTTCCCTGGAATAAAAGAACTTTGGTAGTAGGCTGAAGCTATTCGATGAAGCTGTGCCTTCGATGATGTTGTTCAGCGGATTGACTTCTGTTTGTAGATGAAGAAGCTTGGAAGGAATGAGAGATAGAAAAAAAGTGACAGAGAGAGAGAGAGAGAGAGAGAGAGAAAGAGAGAGAGAGAGAGACTAAATGGGGAGTCACGGTCGTGGTAGAAGATAATCGAAGATGAGTTTTGGATCCTGCGGGTGTGCTGCTAGGGTGTACGATTGCGAGTGAATAAAGCAAAACTCCCGCTGAAGCGAAAGAATGCGAAACTGAAAAGCCGTCACTGCTGACCCTATGTAGCCACCACCGTGTGTCTGCCGTTTACGTATTAATGCATTTGGAACGCCCGAAGAAATGAGGATGATGAGATGTGAGGAGGATACGAAATCGGGTTTATTTCGAACCGATCCAGCGGTGCAATCTTCAAACCACAGACATTTCCACGTATGTCGCGACCGGCAAAAGAAAAGAGCAAATCGCTCGCATGGCACACTGCGACGGTCGGCGAACACTCCACAATGAAGCGTTTCTCATACACGCCTCGAATTTGGTTTGGCATGGTAGGCACAGACGCAAATCAAAAGATCGACTCCAGGGGAATGAACATTCAGACAAGGGCACCAAGAAACGAGAGAATTTTTAGTCTTTTTATTTCTGCCTGAAATGATCACATTGTGCTTAACGTGTTTGTGTATGTGTGTAGTATTCAGAATCCAGCGGAACCGCCGCCCGAGCCTTACGCGAATGCTGCGCGGTAGGCTGGAGAAGAACTTACGATTATGGAATGAATATACGAGAAAAGTCTCAGCTGTCATCCCCCACACGGCAACGCAATAAATAAGTAAGAAGGGAGTTACAAAAACTGAGAAAAGAAAAACATGCTAAAAGAGCGCTTTACTCTAAAGATGGCGATGATCCTGATACTTTTTGTTCTTTGTTCTCGTTGCACTTAAAACTAACCCACCCAGCTGAGGACGACGGGTGGCGATCCATCCTTCTTGTGTGTTTGCATGTGATGTTGATGTGGTTGATTTGCTTTAAATATTTTATTAACTGTAAGAAGCAGTGGTGTGTATACGATGTTTTATTTATAAGACAAAAAAAAAACTTCTATTAATGTTTAACATTTCCCGTCGTTCGTTCTCGACCATCGCTTGCAGTTGTCGGTCGCTGTTTGTCTATTTTTTGTTGTTGTAATTATTAAACAGAACAAACAATCCAAGTAGGTTGGAGTTCGCTTTCGTCGTTGATATGCACACCCTAATACGCGCACGCTCGACGCGGCAAACATGCGAAGTTCGGATATTGATGATAAGGGTGTATAGCATTTACTAGTTTTGGCAGGTAGAACAAAAGTTTGCCATTTCCCTTCACTTCACAGCATATCCCAGAGATATCAAAACTCAAGCGCGGCGCTCTCCGCAGTTCTCTCCACCCCAGGGAGTCCCCTTCTTTCCGTTGGTTGTAAATGGTGTGCTGCTGTTTGTCCGGGGGGGGGGGGGCCACATGCTAAAAGATATGCGAGTGTTCAGCTTGAAAAGGGAGCGCTGGTTGGGGTGAGCTGTGTGAGAATGGTGTCGAGTCTTGGTTTGGTTTCCTGGTTCACCACGCGCGCGCATCGTCGACGAGGTGTGTGTGTGTATGTGTGTGTTTGGTGGTATGGGCAAGAAATCGCAAGGTACTCATAAAATGCTCAATTTTATTGGCAATAGCGGTACGATGTCATAAAGTAGCATATTTTATATGTTTATGTTATTACGAGCCCGGTGCGAGCGAACGAGCCAGGAGGCTGAAAGGTGGACTTTGGCAGGAGTTTATCGTGAATTTAGGGAAATACTAGTAAAAGCGTAGTGTAGGGTAGCGGTGGTTGAGAACAACCCCGTACCCCCCTCCCCCCCCACCCCCCCACCTGTGACGAAGCGGGGTATGGTCGTGTATTTTAGCTCGTGTTTTCGGAATAGGAAAAGTAAAAGCCACGATACTACGGCAGAAACTGACTGTGTGTGTCGTGCAAGCAATAACACCCAAAGTGAAGCATTTATTTAGGCAAAAAATTTGAATACACTGACCACCGAAGAAGCTGACGAACTGTTTCCGACTGACTGCTGGAGAAATCTATTTACAAATGGTTGCTGTGATTACAACATAACACGTTTGTTGCTGTTGTTTTTTATTTTATATTTTCAGCACAAGGCAATTGTGTGACGCGCGTTTGTGTGATTCTAATTATCATGCCACATTTGACCGGCCGGTTTTGACTTACACAAGCTAACAAAAAAAACTATTCACTTTTGCCAATATCGTTACCTGTCAAACGGTACGGCAGGTGGAAGAACACATTGAAACACGAGCGAAGGGAGAAAAATGAAAGGTGTGGTGTGGTATAAGTTAATAGAAAGTTATTTTGGCCAGGGAATTACACTGATCGACCGACGATGACGAACCCACCTAAAGAGTCAGAGTCAAAGTGCTTCTTCGTCCGATCCCGAATACCGATGGTGCAGTGGGGAAAAAGGTGGCATAGTAGGCACCTCCCCTACGGGAACGGTATGGAGGCGGAGATTCGACTGAATGTGTGTGTGTGTGTTTGGTTGCCTTCCGAGAAGAGGCTGGTTGAAAAAAAAAGGTTGAACGCTTCTTCCTAACACCCATCTCACCCTCCCGATATACAATCTTCTTCGCATCGGTTTTTTTATTCACTATCGAGTCAGGGTAATCCAATTTGTTCTGCAAACAGAACCACGTTAAACCTATGCCTCATGCTAAGCGGTCTTTCGGTCGGTCGGTCGGTACATCTCGTGTGTACCTGTACCGTCTATCCGTATCTCGTGTTTCGTCGTTGTTGTTGTGCTGTGCTTATTTCGATAGCACATGAGTACCTCGTAGTAGGAAAATTGTTGTTCGAGAATATTTACTGCAATAAACGCACACGTAGCGGTCGGCCTAGAGCCAAACTATGGAGGTGAAAATACTTTGTCCAATAGCGCCCGATAGGTGGAGAATAACGAAAACGATATGAAAAAGGGTGAGGGTGAGGGGTGGTCTTGTGTACAGCCGAATACCGACGAAGGTCATCCCGCATCTCGGGGCATCAATTTTCACCGTGGAGAATGTCCTTTCCCGTCCATCGCGTTGCGCTGTTGTTGTTGATGTGGATGTCACGGCTTGACGGGAAGCAGGTCAAAAATTGTGAATTGTGATCTTCGAGAAGCTCCGGGACCTGGGAGTGTGGTAATAATAATAAAAAGGTATGATTTAACTAAGATTACTTGTGAAGGCTCCGTAAGGAAATGCACCCTTTCGAGAGGAAAGATAGCTGGTTCAGGTAGTTCTTTATAACGCGCGTGTGTGTATGTGTGTTTTTGTAAGCAATGGCTACTTTCTGCCGTTGGAAATAATGTTCAACCAAAGAAAAGTTCAATTTATTTTCCGTTTTACCCTCCTACCTGCGTGACCACGGGGTGTCATGATCGGTTTGACGGTATAAAGCAAGCAAATAGGATTAATAATATGTAAATGTTCGTGCGGCCAGCAATGGCGGCTTAGCTTGAATGTTTGCCATTTGTTTGTGTTTTGTTAGCAAGAAAAAAAAATCCGGAATGTTTGCAGTTTGTTTTTCGCATCTTAATTCTACTCCGAGCTCATCATCGCTCCTACAACGGTTATAAAGATCGAGACAGTCAAAAAACCTGGCTTACTGGCTTAAATTTTGACTGTAATATTATGAGTAAGATCGATTAAAGTTAGAGAAATAAATAAATGAAACAAACACCATATTATATTTTCAAAGAATAATTTCTATCTCACGACTATGAAGGAAGCGTTTTATGGATGTTCTGTTGTCCATGGCAAAGTTCTTCGTTTATAATGGATTGGTTGAGGCAGTCGATAAGCAATTGTAAAGTCTGTTGTGCTTGATAAAACATGATGTTTTGTTTTGCTCTAATTACTGTGTGAGTTATTTTGTTCATCGCATGAGCTTCCAATCGTCGATTTAGTTTCACACTATCGCTATGGTAACTTTATTTTACATACCAAGTGTGTCCGCTCTCTTTTTGTTTAACAAACTGACAGATACTAACATACAAATATACGACAGAAAATAATCAAACATCAGGCAATTCAGGTAAACATCGCATCCAAGCGATAATAATTCTTTTGCTCTAAACGTTCAAAAATGCTTGCCGAAAAAAACTTGGTTTTTCATTCATTCAAACCAATTACAATCTAACCGATCTGACGTCGACTGAAGTGGTTTTGAAGTAAAATTAGGTGGTTTACGTAAAACTCCTCTTCCGCTTCGAATCTTATCATTAACATACAAATGAAATTTTCAGCAAGGGTAAAACATCACCACCTTACCCCGTCATTCCATGGACGCATGATTTATATTAAAACTGCTTTTGTTAAGCAGTAGCAGGACCACGCACGTGTGAATAACCTTCCTCCTACACCTGTGTCTGTCGGGATATGCAATATGGTAATTGTGCGCGGGTTGGTGTAGACATTGTTAGCTGCTGACCGAATGCGTTCGGAAGTGGTTAGCAGTGGGCCCTGCAGTAGTGCCAACAGGAACCGACACCCACCAACTAACCAACCAACCAACCAACCAACCATTACCGCCATGAAGATTAACGGCTCGAATATCAGCACCGAAAAAAAACAATGTTTTTCGCGTGCTTCTTTTTGGTGTTACGCGCACGCCCGCCTGCTATGTGTTAGGTGGTTAACATTTGCACTTCGATTTCATTTGGGTTGAGAGTCAAGTTGCTGTTGCTTCTCTAGCGGCTCTCAAACGGCTAGTAGAGGTTGAGGGCGAAAAAAGCTAACGGTAGTGATGGTGCGACGCTTACACACGTCGATCCCGCGGCTTCCTTTCGTTTGATATATGGTTTTGGTCATCAATTACGCGCGCATGATGCCGCCGCTGCCTGCGATCCAAAACGCAAAAAGGGTGCAAAAAAGGTGTATGTAATGCACCTTCTAGTCAAGGGGGTTGAGATTTTGGACCATTATTATCCCTTGCAAATGAATCGGAAATTCGGACCACGCAAAATAAAAAACAGAAACCGCTCTAATTGTTGAGGTTTTCGCAAGTTTCCCCTGAACCGTTTCTATTATTTCAAATCAACCACCAGAACGTGCGTGTGTAAAAGCGCGCTAAAAGTGTTCAGCGAATGTGTTCGGCGAGAGCGGAGATGTTGATGTTTTTTTAAATAAACACATCAAAAAGCTGCAAAAATCTGATCATTTAAATGTTATGAGTTGATAAAAAGCTTGCACAAATATTCCCCCGCTTCATTCGCTGTCCGTCTCTTCGTCGTATGCGTGTTTGTGTTTATTCGACTGTGTGTGTGTGTAGGGTTGTTGTTTGCGTGTTTTCAAGTGTATGTTGTTGCGATGCGTGAGCGGCACGTACATACATGTGATCTCGTGACAGCAGATTCGTGAACGATAGCGAACCGCGACCGAACGGTGCCGGAATTCAGCATGACATTTTTGTGTGCTGTAAATTGTGATAATTGTAGGAATTTCATGTCGATACAACATTCGTGTACATACCTGACGCATTCTTCAGCCACTTAGTATCAGCATCATCATCTTTCTATCGTGTGGTTGTGCTTGTAGTGTGTGGTGCGGTGAAAAACAACGCACACTGTGATACCCTGAAAAAATCTACCGAGTGCAATGTTGAAGCAAAATCAAAGTGCTGTTTTGCTGTACTGTGGTGTGGTGAGTGTTGTGGTTAAAAATCAAAGCAATCTGTAATCAAGTAGTTGCGAAAGTGCTTTTTGTGAGAGTTTTTTCGTTACTAGTTTTGTTTGGTTTTACCCATAATAGTGCTAGTGACCATCCCGTCGGAAGATGGGTACACCTTACGCTACGATCTTAGTATGAGCCTTTCTCTTCAAATGTTTCTTGAAAATTTTCTAACCCTAGTCGTATGCACCGAGTGTGCGTCAGGAAAGTGGTGTGTGTGTATGTAAAATTGTGACCTAAAAATGACAGAAAACAATGTTGTGTCAACAGTGAAATAAGTTTTCGGTTTTTCCGTTCCGATGCCGGCGGCTTTTTGTGCAGAGGTATTGAACTCATAGTTCCTTTGCGTTTATAGCACAGTTTTGTCAAAAGAAATTTAGAAATTTGTATATCCTATCCTGCATGTGTGTGTTATGCAGTGTGAATTTGTTGGAAGAAGTGATTTGAGTGTGCTACGGTTTTGCCGTCGGCATTTTGTATCGCTCCGATTTGAATTTTATGTTTCGGTAATCTATTTCGAATATCACTAAATATTTGAGTTTTGTTATGGTTTTTGAATATTGAATGGTGGTTAAAAAATTTATTTGGTGATATTAGTTTTTTTTTCGGTTCGATGCTTAATCTCAACGGTAGATGAACGAAACGAAATTGTATGAAGTGTGGGGAGTGTGGGTTTATGAGCGTATAATTGTAGCCCCAGATGAATTTATGGGGGCCGGCCGCCACGTGCGATTAATTTATAGAGCTTTGGTTTTTAGGTACAATGACACAAAAATATGACCACCCTCTCGCTCCTTCTTATTACTCTCACGCAGATTTGTGACGGGTTCTATCTTTTTATGTCTTTACAGCGGCTATGTTTTATCACAAATTATCTATCCCACTGTTCTGCCGCTTCATCATCCGATAGGTATCATTAACGACTTGCCACACATTGCGCGGGGCGAATTAATCTTAAATAGTATGCGGTGTGTAGAACTTCCGGAAAAAATCAATGTTTTGTTTTTCCTCTATTTCGTTGCCAATAAATCAATATGCTTATAGGGTAAAGGATACCGGCAAAATCCATATGGCAGTGCGTTGTTAGCGATTTGATTCGGAATCTTTTGAAGCATTTGAAGCCGTTTGACTCACTTCACTATGAGGAAAAGTGTACCAGTTTTCGGTAACTTTGCAGTTGCAGCAGTATTACAAAATCCGCTCCCATGTTTAAAATCTAATATTCTCAATAACAAAACTGGTTTTGTTTTGCAAAATCATTATCTAACTATTTATGTGTGTGTACTCATTTGCGTGCCACCAGAGAGTTTACCTAGAAAATTATACCAAAAGTCTAACACTGTTAAGTAATTCTTAACACATTTCTTCTAATATTCCGCATTCCAAATTTCATTAAAACTGATTCTTCATTGTATGGGTATCGAGTGGCGTGACGGGTTTAAATCTTCAGCTCAGTAGAAAATTTCTATTTAATAGTTTTCGACACTGTTTAAAATAAAGAAAACCAATATGCTGATGATCTGCTTATGATTGAGCAGGTCGAAGCTATCGAAAAGATAATTTTATGAAACAAATCAATCATGCTTCCCTAAAACAATCGAGTGAATGAATTCACAACCAAATATAAAATAGAGCAGACAACAAGTCTACATTACACACACATGTCTCACTGTGAACACACTTTTTAACTAATACTGTTCATGTCAATTTAAGTATAAAAACCGATTAAAATTTACAGAAATGTAAATTTACAGCCACAGCCAATTTACACAGTCAATAAAAAAATGGACGAAAATCCATAATATAAATATATTAAATTGAGTTAACGGCATCGTACCGTAAAAATAGTTATTTAAAGCACAATTTTAAAGGGTTGAACACACGGTAAAAATAATTACCCTTTTTAGGTTTACTGTCAACAGGCTTTGCAACTGTGAAATGACGTATTTTCGGCAGCACTCTAGAAATATTCAAATATTCTGTAAAACATCAATGTAGGCTGGAAAGCTTCTTCTATTACATATTTCAGAGTTATATTTCAGGTACACTTACCTCCCCTCCACCGACATAATTGCTGCAAGCCTGACTATTTGTTCTAAATGGTAACGATCGTAGAAGGCCTTAGTAGACGATTATATGAGTGTGTCGAGTTTATAATCTTGTAACACTTTGCTCTCGTAACCGATGAACTGCCAATTACTTTAGTTATAATAGCATAGTATCTTTATTATCAATGCAATTTATAAAATTGAAATAGAACCGAATATAACGCTTATTGTATGAGCCAGATTGTTTTAATTGCTCACTGATTGATACCGATTAAAAATATTAGAAAAGCAGTGCTAGAGTGTGGTAAGAATAGAATTTCAGCTTTAGCTTGGGAGTGTTACTATTGTCACTTAAAAGCACAATACTATACATGGGAATGGAAGTATCAATCCCTTTGGTTTACCGATGCGTGCGTATCTATCATTATTTGGTCAAGTGACAAACCTGTTCATAACCTGTTACGAGAAATAAGATTGATGATTTAGCTGCTGTTGTTATCAGTTAGTATTATTAGTAAGAAACCATCACCATCACCGTGCGGGATCGTTTTGGCAGGACGTGAGAATGGTTTGCATATAATCTTAATGTTTAAATCGTGTCCGATTGATAAGGTGGTAAAGAACAACAACATCAAAAAGTTACAGTAAGCGAATGATTGAAGGTATTTGGTGTCAATATATTTAGTTGAATTATTTCGTCTACTGAAGTCTAACGTAGACAATCATTTTACGTAGCAAATTTTAAACTTCACGTACAGCACCAGTTTTCTTTGGTCCGTCGTGGTATCAAATTCGCAAGAAAATTGGCAATCAAAACCCACAGGACTTTGTATGTGCAATCAAAACAGCAGCACGCATAGTATAATGCGCCCGTTTTAGTTGATTTGGGCTTCATCATTTCGTCGCACACACGCCGCACCTACAGTTGGAAGGAACTGACCGACTGACTGATACGGAGATTCCGACTACCGTGTGGCAATGTAAATACGTCCGCCCAATGATGTCAGTTTGATTTCCATCCATTCAATCATATGCCCAAAGCGTTTTTCAACATTATTGATAAATCATCTTCAAACGACCAGTTTCAATGTGTGGGGTGGGTAATGTTTTTTTCGTTTCAAGAATATAGTTAAAATGGGTTCTTCACACTGAGTAGCGCATTGTTTTATCATTCGATTTGATTCCCGTTTTGGTTGCTTTAAACACCTTCAGCGATCAGTAAGGTATTTCTTATTCGTTCTTATCTGGTGATCATAATCAGCTTCGTTGCTTCAATGCAACAAACGAACGAAACTAGTCCTTTTGGCCCTTCAGATAGAGATTTGGTCTCGAGGAAACAAAACCAATTCGATAAGCATCTGTGCGCAATGGAAAATGTGGTGGGAAGAAGAGTAAAACTCGTTCGGATACTGAAGCTCGAACCCAAAAGATATGGGAAAATTGCATAAAAGATCGGATCGGAAGCTTATAAATGATGATGATGATGATGATGATGTGCAATGTGATCAGCGTCGTCGCGTAAGTGATCGCCGAAGAAAAGAGGAGAAAGGAATAAATACACGCAAGGAGCGTTACAAACAAGTAACGAAATTCAAATTATCCGTGAGCTTTACTCCTTTACTCCATTACTTTACTCCTTTTAATTGGTTAATGTTTTTAAATTTCATTCTTCAACATTTAGCGTTTTTTTGTTGGACAATCGAGACTGATCTATGCAGAAGTATAATTTATGTTTTTAACAAAAAAAAACCACCCAAATAAATTGATTTTCCCACACGAAATAATATTAAAGCTTATTTAAATATTTTAAAATATTGCGACATTTCTTTGCTTTTTTAACGCTAAAACAAGAAACAGTTAAGTAAAATTAATCAAACCTGTCAGTTTTGATTAATTGAAATCGATTTATGAGACTTACGTATATTACATCAAAATACGTCAATTTTTAATAAGAAATTAATAAACCACAAACTGCATCAATGTACAACTGTATAACATCATGACAGAGGAAGAAAAAATATTATATTTGTTGCAAACGTTTGAAAATCGGTGGTCAAAGATTTTGTATTGAGTGGTGGATGGACTCGTCAAAACAATACGAATTTGTGAAAGTATAATATTTACGAATAAGTACAGTTAAAAAATCGTTCAATTTACAGCCCTTTTTTTACTAATCATCGCCATAATTAAAACCATTTATTAATAATGTGTTTTTTCCTCGTATCTTCTATCTCTCCTTTCCTTTTCCGACACAGAAACAGTGAAGCGAGAAGACTATCACGATTATCATCCCAATGGAAGACCCGAACCGTATGATGGGAGGCCACGGTGGCTTAATGCCACCGAACTACGGCATGCCGACGAACGATGGCCAACCGGGTGTGGACAATGATCCGCGGAAGCAAGATATTGGCGAAATTTTGCAGCAAATCATGAACATCACCGACCAATCGCTGGATGAAGCCCAAGCCCGCAAACACACGCTCAACTGCCACAGGATGAAACCGGTTCTGTTTGCCGTGCTATGCGAGATCAAAGAAAAAACAGGTTAGTTAGTCGTAGCCCTAAGTGCCAGTACTAAAGGTCCGAAAGGTGTACGATGATGGATGTACACAACAGTACACAGTGGTAGAAAATGCAAAATGATTCGAATCGCTTCCAATGTGCAGAAAGGAGACCGCATGCTGGAAATCGCTCGGATTGGAGCCGCTTATCGATAAGGTGTTCACATTAACCGAATACTCCTTCAGTTAAATCTAGAAATCAACTTACGGCATCTAGCGAAAGCTATTTTCGTTTGTTAAACAATTTTCATGCATTTTCAGTTGATTAACGAATCCTTTGTTCATTTAAGACAGCGTGTTCTTAATTCGCGTTCATTTTACTTTTTTTTCTACTCATACGTATTAATTCCTTTGCAAGTAACGAATGCATTAGAGTAATATTTACTGCGAATATTACATTAAATAATACAAAACAATCATATATCGACAATTGCAAGTGGCGTATCACACATTTTCTTATGATATTTTATTTTCCTTGATTCTCAATTCAAATGTATATTGCTAATGTGTTCTTTGGTTGCTAAGGTTTCCAAATTTTAAAGATTATAAAGAGAGAATTTTAAAGTGGTTTTCATCCCAGTTTGCTCAATTTCACTATTTTTTATTCAATTGCATAATTTTTTTTTTCATAGCCGTAATTGACTAAGGATACACAAATTAAGCAATTTTCGTATTGAAAACTGAGAAAAATATTAAATAATTCATTTTAATAGATCTAACAAAGCCGTTGAATATATCTGTAATATTTTTATTACGTACCATACTACGGAAATTTAAAAAAACACTTTTAAACGATTAATTCATTTGAAAAAAAATACAATTAAACGGAGTGGAATTGTATTTTAATTTTCAATCACTCTAATCACTGTTAATCGTACTTCATAATTTTCTACAGCCTTGTAATCAATTTCATTGTTAGCTCTTAAACTCTTCGTTATATTCTCTAAAAGCATGTGATCATATAGTTTTACAGAATTGTTACTGTTACGCAAAATATGTGACATATTTTTTGTGTGATACGTTGTGTGACTCTTGAACTAGTAAGCCACGTAAATTTCGACTTGTTTATTTCCTTCCTTTTCTTTGCTACGTAATTGACATTTGCCAGTATATAAGCCTGGCTTGAATTCTACCACCATTCTCGAACCATTCACAAACTTTTCTAGTGCTGGAAATTATGTAATTCCAAAAGGTTTACTCCAAGCTGTAATTGGCTTAACATATTCGTAAAACTATACATAATTGTTATGTGTAAAAAATATCTGAAAATCCGTCATTAAGTTACGACACAACTTGTCGAAATTAACGATTGTTCAATCGCACCGATAAAATCAAGATATGGTTCGTGTGTGAAGAGACAAGGAATCAGAAAAATCCGTTATGTTTTCCTCGAAGCCTCTCTATGAATTGTATGAATCACTCCGGATCGCTTTTTACTGCTTCACGGAATGCTTCATAACAAATCTTCAATGTATCTGCATTTGCATCGCCAGTGCACAAATCAGAATTGGTAAACTTTTACATTTGAGTATTGGTTGCGTCCCCCAACCAACCAACCAGCCAAAAAATGTTTTCTTTATTTGGTACGTACGGACGAAGCTGCACCTTGTTGTGTCTATTTTTCAAATATTTAAAACATCCTTCACACACTGTCTGTCTTCTTTTCCGGTCCGTACCGTTCTCCGGTCCATATGTATAAAAGGTGGGAAGAGATTTTTTGTTATTTTTTTACATTTTTGGTTGTTTGCAGGTTTATGTTAATCTGCTCTCGCCTAAGGCCCTAGCTAGGCATCCGGCTACCATGCTCTCGTTCGATCTCGTTCTATTTACGGATACAATTTGTTGATTAAATGAAGGACACGACGGTGTGCAGTGTGGTGTAGGTGGTAGGTGTGTAGTATCGTATTTGTTTTATTTACACTAGCGCCTCTTTCGGACGCATATGAGGTGTTGGCAGATGGTAGATAGATGCATTTGAACTGCGTTCCAGTTTCTTTACGAATGCAGAATAGAATTTACCATATCCTCCACACCCTGCTGTGTTGTGTACATGTGTGTGTGTGTTGGAGCTGTGTCTGAAACTCCCGAGCAAATCCTAGTGTTGGTTGGTGGCGTCATTTCAGAAGGGTATGATGCATATTTTCATGCAGGCGTTCCATTCGTTCGCATTTTAACGTAGCTTTAGGAAAACGACGGTTCACGATGAATCGATGCTACTTCTCTTTATTTGCACCCCTCGAAAAGGGAAATTAGGCAGAGTTAAAGATAATTTAGACAGTATACTGTTCTGGGCATTGCTTCGTCATCATTTTAGAAGGAAATTTGCATTATTTAACGCAAGGCTCGTGAATTGTAAGGAATTGAAGATGAGCTGCAAGATGACCACTTACTTGAATATCATGGCCTAGCTAGGTGAGTAGTTTGCATAAAAGATCTCGACCATCTTTGACGAAAATAATGCAACTTTGAATGTTACAGTGGAAAATTTGTGTATGGAAAGCAGCTAATTCAAAAGCCGTCATTGTACCACAAAGTTTGCGGTTTGACAATGTTGTTTCTGCACAAAAATATTTATTTTATTTCTTTCAACCACCTCGTATCTCGATAAATATATCCATTTCAAATTCCAATGAGTACTTTGATCTTACAGATAGGCTTTCGAGGCGTTACTACTACGCATACGGAACGTAAATGTACAGAATGAAATGTATGAAATGTACACTTCGGCATCAGTGTTTTAGCAGCGGCACGAGCTGAGGAAAATTTGGAATTTAAAATGAAATAAACCAAAATAAATAAGTACAAGCATGGGCAAATTTTGCGTGAGATAGCTTCGATCAGAGCAACCGTGTGCTGGCAAACTGACACAAAACCATCGTCCGTGCTCTCCTCTACCACCGTACAGGAACGGACCGGATTTTTCAGTTCTTGCTGTCGTCCCCGCGCGCGCACTGACTAATTCGAACGGGGAAATAATAGTAAGCTTGTGCGCGCGTAGAATCAGAGCAAACATGAACGGGTGCGAGTGAGAAAATTATAAAACCCAGGGTGCACGCACGCACGCACGCGGAAGAGGGGAAGAATGGAGGAAGCAAAAACTGTCATTTCGTTCGTTTCCTTCTACTCTTCGCTATTGCTCCCCCCCCCCCCCCCTCTTTATATTTTCATCGTTTTTCGCCGTTTCCGCTGACAAGGGCACTGAATAAAGGGCTTAATTTTCTTTCTGTCTGACCATTTTCTGTTCATCACAAGCGCCTGCTGCAGCAAAGCCCGTGAAGCGTTTCTCTAGCTACTACTACTAGCATCATCACCACACACCGGATGGGATATCTGTTGTGTTGTTAAACCTAGAATGTTGCTGTGATATTGGAACGAAACGTCAAGGATTGCTTGGTTTTGTTGGTGTGTTTGTGAGTGTGTATGTGTGGATAGATTCAGTGGGCTCTTTGGAAGGAGTAGAGAAGCACGGAAAGCAGTGTGGACAAGGAGTAGGAGGGGTTGGTATAAAAGTTTTCTCATGTAGCATGCCGTGGAATTATTCTCAGGCACAGTCTGTGTGCCGCCGCTACCGCCACCATCGGTCCCTCGCAGTAAAGTGTGCGATGGTGTTCTCCGGAGGACTCCTGCCATCCTCCTGCCATCCTCCTCTGTACCGTTTTCTGCCTGCCTGCCTCTTGTCCATATCGTGCCAGTGTCAATGTGCCCGTTGATTTTATGCGGCATGAACGTCATCCGTAGGAGAAAGCTAGAACAATATGAAAAAATGAGATAAAGAGAAAGCCCGCCAGCGGGGCGGGATGCGGGGAGGAGAGAAGGAAGGAATACCAACACTCATCGCTAAGCGAACAGCAGCGGGATCAACGGTGAGAGCGGAAAGAAGCAACGACATGGGAAATGGGAAATGTGCAGATGGTAAAGAACGCTCTTTCTTAAGCTGTGGAGGATGTACTCCGTTTGCCCGTTGGGACATCCGAGGTACGGTCTTTCGGTATCGATTTTCTCACTACCACAACGACAAGCACGTTCTAAATGTGTATTTGCATTTTAGTACGCTCAATAAAACTACTTTTTTAAACATTGGAAGTGGTATTGATGTGAAATCGAAACTGTTTTCCTCAGTCTCGTACGCATGCTTTCAATGTTACTAATTTTCAAACTATTAAACTATTCGTTACAACAGTTTGGCATGTTTCAGTATTGCAAATCGTGTCTGTATGTGTGTGTCTACTTAGTGTACTGATGCAACATATCGTTAGAATATCTAAAATTCGGATTTGTTTTCTATTCATGTTTGATTACTTTTTACCATTAACCAAAAACATGCGTGGTGTCCTGCGAAGGGAAGGGAATACAAATTCACTGTCCATGCGCACGACGATACATTCGGAATGGCAACAAACCCTTGATATATTTCTAACGTTTTCTATTTCATTTTCTGTTTCTTCTGTCACACGTTCTATCACATTTTCTGTTTGTTCTGTCGAGGTTGTTGTCCAACATATAAAAAACATTTGTTCAACGATTTAAATCACTAGTTATTGGTAATGGTGGCTAAAAATGAATTTTCACAGAAAATGAAAACAAAAAAAAAACGAAAAACACTATTTTTGTTTCAGTTTTCAACAACAAATTTTTTTTTTCAGGGCTACTTTTGACGATTAAGCCGTATTTTCATATAAAAATACTAAATTCTTTCTCCGTCTGTGTTGGTCTCGCTGTGGTGTGATAAATGGTTCATAAACATTTCAATAGCAGCATGGTTCGATACTGCACATATTCAGGAATGAATGTTGTTTTTGAAAAAATGAATCATAATTGCAAGTTGTTTTACTATCACTAAAAGTTTGTTTACGTAATATTGGGTGATGGGAGGTATGATTGTCTTCACACAACAGGACCGGTAACAGAATTCCATCTCGACCATAAGTAAGACTATGGTGGAAACAAATAGTTCAAAAAGCTTATACCAGCACTGTCACTTGCTCACTTCTGGTCTACTTCGATCAATATATTCTGACCATCTGCCATATAGCATCTATAAAAATTGTAACATTATGTCCGAAATTTAACATAAACCACTCTCGTTTCACCTTTAGTATGTATGCGCCAGTTCAATTCGGTATTGGTTCAATTGCATTGAAAATATATTTGCGGGAAATTTTTTCAATTTGAAAACAAAACAAAATCGATCAATGTACCATTGAAAACAAATAATGGCTTATAATACGTGCTTCTTGTACACAGATATCTTGGAAGTGTCATTTGACCCCAGCAATTGCTACACTGTGGGTTAGCCGTGTGTACGCCTGTTAGTGTTGAATTTAAATTTAGTGGCTGGTCAGTCGGGGGATAGACTTTTGTGTGGATCAGGTCAGTCAAAGTAAGCTCTGTATTCCCAAGGCAATGCATAATTAAGTATGCTAATGAAGTCTACGAATATCGCCTCGGTTGGAAAAGAAGAACATGAAGAAGGTATGGTTGATGAGGGATGTGGGAATGGAAAAGCGGAAAGGAAAAGGTGCATGAGGTTTTATTCTGTCATTTTTAATCCAAGGGACCTACGAACGAATGGAAATAAATAAAACCGAGTATAACCAAAGTAAGCTCTGAGAAGAGAGTAGTGGACGAGAATTGTTTCTTTATTTTGCTTCATTTTTTTTTTCTCTCTCTCTCTCTTTCTCTCGTCTTTATCAGTGTTTCGTTTTTTCCTTCCTTCTATCTTGATTTTACATGCAAGTTATATATTTGTTGTTACATTTTTAGTTACAGCTTATAAATTCTCAAATAAATAACACCTTTCTATAATAATGCCTATGATTATTTTAATAAATGTATGGTGTACAAGTCACACAAATCAGCGACAATTCTGATATATAAACCGTATATGAGTTTTAAACGATCATGTAATGATAATACTAGCGTGTAACGGCCTTGGACATGATTTTAAATTAAACGTCAAAAATGTTGGTTCGATTATCCTCAAAAATCATTGAATACTAAAAGGTGCAATATCTGCAAAAAATGTAAACCTGTCTACGTTAGTAGCAGTTGTTGTAGTCTTTCAAAAGGCTTTGCAAAATTTGTTTAAATTTTAATTGGATTTTTACGCGCGCGTCATCCTCCCCGCGCGTGTCACGTGGGTAGGCCATTTTACTGCATGGCGAGGAGCGGGTCGAGCGAGGAAAAATGAAAACGATAACGAATGGGAAATTCTTTGTAATGAGAAACATTTATTGCTCGCTGCAAAAAATGCTTACAAAGCGCAACGAAATTGTGCGATCGCTCCACTCATCTTTTGACGACGACTTGGTAGTTGCTGTGGTCAGGTAAAAGTCTGCTTTAAAAACTATTATTTAATTTGCGCTTAGAAAGTTGTGCATCAGAGAAGAACTCGCTCAAGAATTCCCGTTTTGAAAAGTTTTATGTAACTAATTTATATTCGTGCTGGGATTGTAAACGCTGTAGCAGTCCTAGACGTCCTAACCGTAGTATACAACGTCTACTCTGCCCGTTAAAGGCGATAAATTGGGACGGAGCAAGAAAACGTAGAAGAGAGTAGAATAAAATCCCTTCATTCTAACACTTTATGGTTCATTTACGTAGTCGTTTATTCATTAGCATTAATTTGAATACTTTTCCGTCTGACAACGGAAAGATATGAGCGCGCGCCATTCTCCGAATCTTCCTCTTCCTCTTCCTCCTCCTCTATGAAAGGGGGGGGGGGAAAGGAGTGTGGTACGCAATCTGACTTATCTTGTTCCCTTTGTTGCTTCATCGCTTATTCTTTATTCGTTGCTATGCTTTCCTTTCTTCTGTATCGCAAGTCTTAAGCAGCAGGTCGTAGAGTGCCGTAATCCTCGGCATGGGATATTTTTTTGCTGGATTGAATAGATTATGCTTCTGCCTCTCTCTCTCTCTCTCTCTCTCTCTCTCTCTCTCTCTCTCTCTCTCTCTCTCTCTCCCTACGATACAGAATAATCGATTTTCTCTTATAATTTTCGATTGCAAAGAAGTGCACGGTGTTTTCTTGTATTATTATCATTCTCATTTCTTAATATTTACGAGGAAACAAAGCTGTTCATACACTGTAATAAAGATACTAAAAATATTAAACTTATACAGTCTGTCTCAGTACCAAACACTGTTTTGTTTGTAGTGATACGCTGCAGAACATTATTGTTATACAAAAATTTAGCTCTCCTACAATCTGGTGCTGGTTCATGGTTTATCTATACTTTCAGACACGTTGCTATTGAGCTCTTCATTACTAAAAGTACTTTGTTGTTAAAATCCACATTCAAACATATGGCTTAGATTAAGGCAAAAAAAAACAAAAGTTACAAAAAGGTAAATTTTTTTTCAAACATGCAACACGTACGGTATTTGCATTCACGCCGAAAACCCCTGCTCACAGCGATCTTCTTCCTGGCTGAAGAACGAAGATCATCTTCAGCAGTTGCAGTTGTGCAGGGAGCGCGTGTGTAAGATCTAGAATTGTAAAAAGACACCGCCTCCTGCTCGCTTTATCGGAGGAGCCGAGCGGTGGGCGTGGTTAAAGTAGGTTAAAGGGAGCAGCAATGCGAGCAACAGAAACGAACCGAATTAACAGCGTGCTTACTGGAAGTTTTAAAACATTTTCGGTATGATATTTTGTGCCGTATACTAATATACAGTGTATACTCGTACATCTTCTGTACTTCATTTATTCGATGAAAATATATTATTGTTATTAACGCTTTACACATCTTGATAGTTTCGCCGCAAGCGTTACCTATATTGATGAATCGTTTTTGAATTGGTGGTTAAAGTTACGCATGCTTTGTTCTTAACGAATCATATAATCGTTTATGATCCTACAGCTTACGTGCGAATGTTACGATCGGGTTAAACATTGTTAGCATTTCTAGTAAAACTGTTATTAAGGGGATCAGTAAGTTTGAAGTATTGATTTATATAAAAACTTCAATACTAATCAGCCATGCCAACTGGCGGCTAATACTCAATTAGTGTTACTATCGTTCATTATTCATTTTCCTATCACACTCCTTAGCATTCACACTGCTTTCAATCCATTTGCTTATCGTACTTATTTTTTTATTTTCTTTGCTTTCAGTCCTGTCGCTGCGAAACACCCAGGAGGAAGAGCCACCAGATCCGCAGCTGATGCGCTTGGACAACATGCTGATCGCGGAAGGAGTGGCAGGCCCGGAGAAGGGTGGTGGTGCAGGTGCGGATAGTGCCGCGGCAGCAATGGCCGCTGCCAACGGTAAGCCAAACAAACGGAATCGGCGGTTGTTATTAATTGATGTTTTGTTTTTCTTCTTTTCTCTTGCTTCTTTTCTTTTTCCGCGCACAAACGGTATGCAGATTTTCTGTCACAGTCCGATCTAACCGGTGGGCAAGATAATGCGATCGAACACTCGGACTATCGGGCGAAGTTGGCCCAAATTCGCCAAATTTACCATCAAGAGCTTGAAAAGTATGAACAAGCCTGCAGCGAATTCACCACGCACGTCATGAACCTGCTTCGAGAGCAAAGTCGTACAAGGTAAGTATTCGCCGACAACTTAGCCATTATCGTTCATCAGTTCAGCTTTTATAAAACAAAAACAAACGATCGTTACTGCTTTTGCAGGCCTATTACACCGAAGGAAATTGAGCGAATGGTGCAAATCATTCATCGGAAATTCAGCTCCATACAGATGCAGCTCAAACAATCCACCTGCGAAGCCGTGATGATCCTGCGGTAAGATTTGTTAAACTTTGTTAACTTACTCTTACGCTGATCTACTGAATCATAGATAAATTTTATGATTGAGTAGATCATCCAACCAACATCCAATTGAAGAAGATCCAAGTGTTTGCTTTCAATCCGACCATGTTGGCCTAATTGTTATTTCAAACGTATCAGTTTATTTCAAAGAACCCATGTTTAGTCACATTGAATCAAAACAGCATGATAATGCTTGGCTTTATAGCGTCAGTACGATATCGGTTATTATTGTTTTGTTATTCATTTCATACGTATCTGTCGGACTTCAATAAGTATCATAAACGAAACAAGATGCTTTTGTATAGAAAACGTCAGTTTTCCTGTCTGTATTCACATTTACAAGCTAAGGTAGTAACTAAATCTATGCAAACGGAATGAAATTGCCTTTTTTGACAAACGCTGCATAAAATCGTAATAAAATCTGTATGTTTTGGCTCTAAAACCTTACTCGGAAACACAAGGAATGCACAAAAACAAATGGTGCACCTCGATCGCATCGTTTTTAACGAACAACCCATCACTAAATATCCCCTTGTAGGTCCCGGTTCTTGGATGCGCGAAGAAAGAGACGCAATTTCAGTAAGCAGGCTTCTGAAATTCTCAACGAGTACTTCTACAGCCACCTAAGTAATCCTTACCCCTCGGAAGAGGCAAAGGAAGAGTTAGCCAGGAAATGTGGCATTACGGTAAGTGGGAATCGAAATGAGAGTCCAGCTGTTCCAGCTGTCGACGAAGTGTGAACTAACGCGATATGCAATTCCTCATCAAAAGGTCTCGCAAGTATCCAACTGGTTTGGCAATAAGCGCATTCGCTACAAAAAGAACATCGGTAAGGCTCAGGAGGAAGCTAATCTGTATGCCGCCAAGAAGGCCGCCGGTGCTTCGCCGTACTCGATGGGCGGACCGCCGAGTGGAGCCGCCACGCCAATGATGTCACCCGCACCCGCCCAAGACTCGATGGGATACTCGCTAGGGTCCGGTGGGTACGATCAGCAGCAACCGTACGACGGCAGCATGGGCTACGATCAGCTCCATCAGGATCTCAGTCCTTGAGTCGCTACCAGGGAGCATCAGAACGAGCGATTCTGAAATTCCTGAAACGCCACAACGCCAATCCCGATAGTAATAGGAACAGCAATCTATGTATGTTTCATTTTCATAAACGTTACTTTGCGGCATTTTGTCACTATACATACTAATGCAACAACACTCACACAACCAGGTCGGAGCGGCGCACGGATGGTGCGAAACTTTCCCTACCCAATACCTACCTATAGACGATCTGAATGTGCAAATAGGTAAAGTTAGGTACACCACCCTCCGTTTTCATTTCCGACACACGATTTGAATCCCTAACCCTAAAGTACACTAAGCTTCACAAATAAAAAGAAGTATACGGATAAATTGCACTCAACAGACTACGATAGCGAGAGATAGCGAGAGAGAGAGAGAGATGAAAATTACATACACACTTGAAGAGTAGTGCAGCAGTATGTTTTTTTTTTGCAAAAAAGGGTAAAAAATATTTAAAACCAGTTGTCATAGTTCTCTTATAGTACACACGGAAAAGGAAAACCCAAGAAACCTCCTTTCAATCGTGTTAGTTAATATGGACTAGTAAAAAGAAAACAAAATGGACAGTGCAAAGTGGTGCTCCGTTTAGCTCACATTAACACGGTCACTGAAGCAAAGAAGCAGTACATTTCAACAATGATATTTTCGGTTCTATTCCATCGGATCTATTGAGTTCGAAAATGTTTATTCTGCATACGATAACGATGAATAGTTTTCCACTTTCGTTTGATCGTTCGATTTTTTTTTGGTTTGAACAATTCTTTTTTGAATTTGTGCCACTAGCTACAAGCTATGCTTCACTTTTTTTTCTTGCCTCATATTCCCAAAACTTAAACCACTTTTTTATCGTGCAAGAGCCTTTGTGCAATCATTTAACGTCTGGTTGGTTTACTTTTGAATTTTGCTGGAAATAGTTGAATTTTATTTCTGATACGTGCCGTTCTCTAACCATCCATATCATACACCTTTTTTCGAATCTCACTAATTTAAAACTTACCACCGTCCGCATCGCATTTCCCCAAACGAATAGTAACCAAGCAAGGAAGCACATTTTTCCAACGCTTGCTGAGTAAGTTTCTTCTAGCGAATGCAAGCATCATCCCCCCACGGATTGCATGCACATATTGCATATAATAAGTGAGCTAAACGTGAGCATACTGGGTAAAGTATTCGCAAACCATAACGGACTATGCAAAAGGGAGAGGAGTGTGATTTGATGAAACCCGTACGCAAAAGGGAAACTGTGTACGGTGAGTGAAGTAATCATAGCTAAATCTGGAAACAATACTACTGTGTATACCATTAGTTGATAGGATTACGTAAGATTGCTGATAGTAAAAAAAAAACGCAGTAATAACGGGAAGCTCTCAAACCAAGCGTGCTAAGTGAGCGGCAATGGATCGAAAGCAGTAATGCATGAAACGAGAAATACTTACCTTATGAACCTGACAGAAGAAGAGAGTAAGCCACAGAGCTAAGAAAACGAGAGAAAGAGAGAGAGAGAGAGAAAGAGAGAGAGAGAGAGAGAGAGAGAAACGGGGAGCGTTTACATCGAAATTGAAAAAAAGCAAAACCACTATTGAGAATGCTTAATCATAAGAAACAAAATCACAACAAACACGAGCGCGGAAGTTGTGGCCAAACTGTGGACAAGTTATACATCACAAACTAAACGTATATTTATTAGTATTTGATTTTAGGCGAAAATTCAAACAATCGAGAAAGGTGATCAGTTTCACCAGTTCACCTCCTCCCCCACTCCCCCTTGCATATGTGCATTATTTTAGCAAAAATTGGGTTACGTTCTTATGCGCAAGAACAGCCACAATACAGTAGCATAAATGGAGTGATGAAGGCCACATTTATGGCCGGTGGCGTAGAAAAATCCGTAAACTCCGGAATATTTCTCGCCTGCGACGTGTTGTAACCTGTAAGGCGGCCACCGTGTGCGTGCGGTGCTAAAACATTCAAACCATATACGTAATTAAAATCTAATAAACTCCAACAGACCCTGGACACACATACACACACATACACACATTTGGAAACCATCGGTCGCATTGAGGAAAATCCGCAACACGCCATTATTTTGGAGAACTGAAGTAGAAAATCATAAGCCATGCTCATACTGTCGGGCTACGCACATTTCGTAACTATATTTTATTACAATCAAGTGTGAACGGACTAAAATCGCCATCGAATAGGGGTGTAAAGCATTCTGATGATGATGTACACAAAAAAATTTGATTTTTGCTTAAGAAGCATGGTGAAAGCCATTAATCGCTGTAGTGCATATTCATGACGGGATTTTCCTGCGTCTCGATCCAAAACGGCCTGATTCTGTGCACCAAACATCGCCCAAAGCACCACCATGGGACGGTGGCAATCGCGCATTTGTTTACACATTTTAGTTGTTAAACATGGCCGTGAAACAAATTCAACCAACCGTTTCCGCTTCGTTCTTCCTCCGCATTCCTCCGTTGGGAGAAGAGCAAGCACGGCGTAATAAGAAGCACTGTTGGAAAATATATTTGAAATTTTGTTTCGATCTTTATTTTATTGTTCTGTTGTTGTTGTGTTTCTCACACTACTGTACACATTGCTTTCATGTTAGTAAAATCTCTATTTTAGTTGTGCTTACTCTTTACTTTGTGCTTTTTTGTGGTTCGTAAATTGTGGGAAATCGCTTTGGAATCCTGTCACCAGCCAGCAATATCATACATTGGAACTGAAGTATACCAACAAACGTCTACTAAAATCCTAAACGGGGTAGGCGAAGCTAAAAGAACAGGAAAAAAATACACATTACACGCCTAATACTGTAGGAATCTTTGTTTGCTGCACCAAATTTAACAGACAGAATATGCCAGTTCTCCTTTTCGTTAGTCAAGTGCGGCGGCAGGACGTGGATAGATAGAGCAAAGAGAGCTTCCATCATTCAAATGTCGGTGTTGTACCGTGTAGCTTGGCGTTCGATGCCACCTCTAGCAAGCAAACATACACACACACACACACACACACACACACACTCACTCACAAAGAAACGTCTGAAACGTCAACGACAATATACGTACAGAACAGTGTTTCTAGATACTAAAAGGTTATCTAGCAATATTCAGTAAGGCACAACAGGTGCTACAAGATGCATGAAATGTTGGAACGATTACGGTGCGCGTTGTGTAGTACGGAGACAAACACGGCGCAAACAAAGCATTTGTATACGAATTATAAGAGGGTAACTAAAGTGAAAACTACCGATAACATTTAAAGATTCGCCGTGTGGCGGCAACTGTGTGTTAGTAAGCATTCACTGTTGTACGCCGGATCGGAGGTGGACAAAGGCACAGGAAATGTGAATAAGAAAACGTTATGGTGAAGCTTACTCCCTTAACCGTAGAACAGTAAACGTGCGTTATGCATAGCACATCTTTCAATTTTATTTGTTTCTTACGGCAAACAGTAGGTGTTGAATGCACGACTCTGATGTCACACACTTACACGAAACCCAAAAAAACGTCAACATGATACGCCTACTGTTCGGTTCACCACACGGTAAAAGAATGTACCACCATGGAAAATGTACAAAACAAGCACGACACACGCATGCATGTTACGACTATGGTTTCGAATACTTTTTCACTCTTCCTTTCCTTCTCCTCTCTGAGCTGCGCTTTCTTGCCGACACGATAACCTTTCGCTCTCGGATGCACCCGGATTGATTTGTTTTATTTTCTTGAGGGGTGGTAAACATTTGCGATACGCTCGAAAGAATATGTATCTTATTGAAACAACAAACGCGCAACGCTTACAAACTAAAAACTCTACATTAGATACAGAAGACAGAAAGTGAAACAAAAATATTTAGCATGGATGGAACATGGATTTAGTCTATGGAAAAAAAACTAAGACTCCCTCAGGTATACGAAAAACAAAAAAAAGAAAAACAAACAAGCAAACAAAGCCCGACGTTTTCGTGGAATGCCGGCGTGACGATGTGTGAATATTGAAATGTATGCAAAAAATGTTGTTTCAGCTTTAATCACACTTTGGGATTGAATATTCCGTTTGATGGTGGTTGTTATCACCTGATTTGATGAGAACTGTGTATAAAATTCTTTGGTTCATTTACATATGGAAACACTTTCTATTGTTTACTTGAGCTTGGTATGTAAATGATGATTGACAACTTCACCGATGTATCCGAGTGATTATAGACAAAACTTACAACAACAACAACAACAATAACAGCAACAACAGCAGTAGCAGATGTAACGCACTTTTTCTTATAGAAAATGAGGTTTATTGTGTTTAGAGTGGCGCGTTGGAAAAAAAACGCCCAAACCTGCAATGGAGAACAAACTCAATAGAAATAAACAACCGATGTGAAGTAAACGATGGGTAATCACGTGGTTAAAAAGTGCATGTGAAAGGAGAGAACGCGAGAGCAGCACGTAACAGATTTTCATATTTTGATTATCCCTTGATTTATACAATAATAAGAAGCGTGTAAGCACAATTCGTAACGAACGCGGAAGTCTTTAATAGTGCATTTCCACCGTTAAATCGGCATTACGGCAGGCAGCATACGCATGAAAACGAACGATACACGAGTAAGAAAAAGAGCACACAACAAAAGTAAAGGTTGAGGAGGAAGAAACGAAAGCATGTATACGAAAACGATTTAAAAATCTATCTATTAAATTTAAATTTTATGTGTACTTAATTATAATGATACTGAATAATAAAAAAACACATACAAGAAAACCTACAACAAATCATCTAAGTTGTTTTTTTTTTTCAGGAAAGATCGATGATACAAGTAAAGTCAGCTTACCGCGTTAATTCCTCAACGCTATGGAATACCATCGTCTGCAAGCAATGCAAACAGCTACATCGATGGCTGCTCGTTTCTGGTTGTTTAATAATCAAATTGTTTTAACGATTAACTAGAGACTCCATTTCAAAAGCTGCGCTGCGTCCACTCTGTGGACTATATGGACAGAGGAATCAGTGGTCCATCTGACGGAGATTCTTGTACCGCCTAGAACTATCGGATCGGCTTTCCGCGTGAGCCGATTCGAGCACATTTCCTGCCATCGATTGTGATATAATGCATTCTACCAGTGCGAAAAGATATATTCATTCGTATAAGGTCTGCCGAAATGGCAAACGAATTTTTATTACAGTACATAAATAGCTTGAAAGATGCCACTTCTTCGTGCTAGTGTAAACAATAAAAAATCGTTCATTAACCTTCGCACCTTAGCCTTTATCTAACCACTAACTACCGCGGTACCTATGCAGTGGATTGTTACTTTCGTTTAACAAACACCCGCATGATGGATGGGCTTTCTTTAATAACCTGCATTTCACGCACAAAGTGTAAAGAAGTGTCACATTTCAAGGGGGTGTCACCATGATTAGCCGATTTCGAGTACGTCTTCGAAAGGTCCAGTTTTAAACAAGTGAACATTTGTAGAGAAGTATTGGTCACTATTCCAACGTCGCTTTCCATTGTGCTAGTTTCGCCCACCGAACATTTGCTTATCGATTCTTCGCATGGTAATGATAGGTTACCTTCGGTCGACGAACACGTATTCCCTTCAACGTTGCTCTCCGACGGGCGTGTGGTGTCTTTGTCATCGTCCAAACCGCCAACAGTAACTACTCGTGAAGTATTGTTGTTGAGTAAGGCAGGTTGTGGCACTATATCGACGACACCGGCAGTGTGATGCGTATTTTCAATCGAGACATGTTTGCTCCTCACAGTCGAAGTATGCCGTGAACTTGAAGCTTTCTTGTCGGTTGCATCGGCGTGTTTTTCGTACTCTCTTGTGCACCTACTAGATTGCTTACGCGAGGTTTGTGACAGCTTTAAGGAACCAGAATCATTCGGAATCTCATCAGAAACAGACACTATGGCACGCGTTAGGCTTCGTGCGGCTGCTGATGAGGTGCTACCATGATTTGGGTTCTGTTTTTCACTCAATTGATTATCAACGCACGGCACCTCGTTAGTGGAAAGCTCACTTTTTAATTTGTGTGACTTTTTCGATGATTTAATAAGTGCCTCCGGTGTTTTAAACAAGGTAGGCTTCGACACACCAGGGGAGATATTTACTTCTGGTGAATGTTTCGAGCTTGTCTTCCAGACTGCAGCATTTGATGTACTTCTGGTTACAACGATAGGACTCACCACTTGGCCAGCCGGTGAATCCTCACTCTTTATTTTCTTTGATACTGATTTTTTTTCATTACGTTTGTCTACCACCTCCTTGGTAACGTTACTACTACTACTACTACCACTCGCAGGTTGTTGTTTCACAGATAGCTTTGCTTTTCGCTCTCCTTTCTTTACCGGTGCACGATTTTTAGGTTGTACAGTATCTTTATCAGAGATCGTTGTTTGACCGGATGCGTTATGCTTTGCTTCTTCTTGAACCGACTTCTGGCTCGGTACCATGCGATCAGTACAGATCCGTGATATTGGTCTTGTACTGAGAGGAGTAGAAAACGCAATGAGGTCGTTGGACGCCAAAGATTCAACTGCAGCTGGTTGGGGGTTTTCGCTTAAAATTGATGTGGGTAACATTTTGGCTTCGTCTTTATCAACGCCTTCTTGCAATATGTCGTCCGATGCAACACTGCTCGGCGATTCTTCCTTAACCGGTGTCTGGAATAACGATTCCATTATATGTTCCACCGACGCTTGGTCGTCCATTGCGTAGTGCGAGATCGGTGGCACTTTACATGGTGTTCCCTGCGGTGTATACTGTGATGGTTTGGCCGGCGAATGGACCACTACCATGGGCGTGATCGCTGTTTTGCTGAGATCCAATTTCCGTTCATTACACCCCGGTATCGGCTTCGATTGGATACTGTCAAGTGGAGAAGTAATCGGTAAATCAATATGGGAAAAATATATTGACGACAGGTGATGCGAAGGTCGTTTACTCTTGCCCTGTTCTCTTACTGTGTCCGGTTTGTGGCGCTTCGGTATAGGGGCAGTAGTGTCGATAGACATCCTGCGTTTCGGGAACAGCTTATCTGGTGCCCCACTGGCACGTTTTTTTACCACCGAACCATTGGTATGCTTTTGCGCGTTTGCCATCTTTGCGATACTCTTCCTTAATCTAGCCCTTAAAGCTTCGAGTGGATCTACTTTAGGTTTTTCACTAGACGCTTTGTTACTTTCATCGTTTACCGGTTCCGCAGCTACCGCTAGGGTTTCGGAAGCCTGATTGGGCTGAACCGTAGCGCTCCTATCGTCGCTTTCCTGCGCACGTTCAGACAGCGGGGCTGCTTTATCTAAGGAACCAACCTCTACAGCATCGTCGTTGTTTTCTGTGGGTTCGAAGTTCATGAAAAAATCTTGAAGAGATAAATCTAAATCACTTGCATTAGTCGCCACATAGCAACTCTTGCTACGGCGGCTCCGAAGCACGCCACTGGCAGGTGGAACATGCGAAGGAAGCTCCGTTTGGTCGTTGTTTTCAGTACCGGTGAGTAAATTGCTACACGCTGCGAGTAAATCCTTCACGACAGTGAGTGATTCGTTTGGTATAGTTTCCTTTGCACTTTCCACAGTGGACGTGCGTGATTCGTTCGTCTCCGCGGTACAGATGCTCAAACCTTCTTGCATGCTGTTTGAAATAGATCGTTGAGTGATCAGTCTCATTTCCTTAGGTTCTAAAATTGGATTTGATTCTACCGTACCTTGACGTACTTGTTGCATATCGGCTGAGTGTTGTTCGGTGCTAGTATGTACATCCCTATTACTGGGTACAGGTTTAGTATGGTTCTTGTTTGCCTTTGATTTTGTTTTTCGATTGTCGTGTTCTCTTCCAGCGCTTTGTGAATCTTTGATTGTCGTACAGTCGAGTGGATCGGGTACAATTCTATCCAAAACAACCTGTCTCACATTCGGGATCGGAACTCTATCCGGGTTTTCATCTGTACCACGACTAGCTCTGAACCATTTTCTGGAGACCAATGTATTTTCTATTACGAACGAAGTATCCACATAGTCGCTATTCGTGTAGCATGCATTTTCACTTGAAATGTCCTCACTTCCGTTCCGTATGCTTTTATACGTAGAATAAGCTACCGGTACTGCACTGTCGTTTACTTGCAGTTGACCACTAGTGCTGTTTTGAGAGGGTTCTGATATGGGTAGAGTCTGTGATACACCTTTTGAAACAGGTAATGGAGTTTCCTCGGCCATTGTACATCGTTCGTGTACCTTATTTCCTTGAGAGGTTCCGTTACCACAGGTAACCAGTTGTTCTTGCAGGTACAAATTATCTGGTGACTTTGTTTCAACCGTTTTCATCGATGTAAAAACAGTTGCCTCATTTAATTCGTCTCGAGCACCTTCTAACTTATCAATTGATAGCTGAATATTTGGCACACACGGTTGACCACTTTGGAGAATATTACTATTTTCTTCCTTTTTTCGTTTTGATACTTGTTCAGCCATAGGTTCATCTGATTTTGTCTTCGTAATACCTTCGCCTACGCTGTTCGGCGTTTGTTCAGCACATATTTTTTGTTGCTCCTCTATCTTTTGTCTAACTTGTGAAGGTTCAACATCTTGATTCGCTGGCATCTTATTATCAATATGATGATCCTTTGGGTTCATAAAAAAATCATTGCTACTATTGTTTGCCGATGAATGCAATGATGTTCGTGGTTGTTTTCGATGCGTATCTATGTCCTGTTCGGTATGCATCGTAGATATTTGCAATCCGAATTGACTTTTAGTGTCTGGTACATGCCGGCTACTATCTACACTGGTGTTTGCACGCTTACTTTTCGCATGTTCCCTGGATTTGGAACAATTTTCGCCAGAAAATTCATGCTCTCTAGCGTCTGCACTATGAACTGTTTGTTTTGGATCTTTAGTACGTTCATCCGTTCTAGTTCTACTGCGATCGTGCTTCGAATCTTTTTTGTCTTTTTCGCTGCCTCGTTCACAGTTCAGGCGAGATCTATCACGACTGCGTTCTCTAAAGCAGCTTTTATGCCTTCGTTCACGCTCCTTTTCCCGATCACGCTTTCCATCACTATCAATATATCGTTCACGATCCCGCTTTTTGTCTGTTTCCCGCTCTCGATCACGGCTTCTTTCTTGTTCGCGGTCTCTACCGGTCGGTCTTCCACGTTCACGGCCTTGCTCGCGACACGGGTCTGTTCTACGGTCGCGATCTTCTTCGTGGTAACGATCGCGCGTATGGCGTTTCTCATTGCCATGCGCCGTACTAGAACTTAGTTTTCGTTTACGTGGGTCGTCTTCCTCTAAGCGCACTGTTTGCACCTGCTCGTCAACCAAACGAATGTAAGGTGTTTGCGTAAATTTTGAGACGCATTTCACACCTTTAGTACCTCCACGCCTGAAAGCAGAATCATCACACCGTTTTCGGAGATCAGTGATTACGGCGTCTTTACGCTTGAGCTCAGCTTTTGCAGTCAAAAGCAACGATGAAACGTTTTCCAGTAATATTTTGTTCTGGTTCATAATATTCACTTTTTCTTGCTGTACATTGCCCACCTGGTCTTCCAGCTCTTTTATCTTTTGTCGAAGTTCAAGTATAGCCTGTCCTTCCTAAAATGTTGATAATGTTTCGTTATGAATTGACAGCAATATATGGATGATCGGTAAGCTCACATACCTTCTTTGCTTCATTTTCAAAGCTCTCCAGGTCTTCGTATATGTCGAAATCGTCCATTATGTATATGTAGGGTAATATTTGCCGCAAAGCTTATCGATGGCTTCTCAATAAGATTCTGAAAACACTACAGTATTTTGGTTTCGGACGAATTGAAATAAATCTGTCAATGCTTTGTTTTGATTGTTTGGCGCTCTTTCCGGGAACTGTCATATTACTTTGCGATGTACCATACATGCAGTGTGTTGGGTTTCGTATGAAATATTATATGAAATATAATATTATTCCGGACGATTCATTGCCCCAGAGAACTATATTCTATTTGCTAAGAACATTTTTTTTAAATAATATTCCTAGAATTCATTCCTACACTACCAGATTTGAAAAAGTGCTACAGTCATACTCTGGCCAACTCGTAATGTTTACATCTGATGCGTGTTGTAATCTATACACCTTGGCTCAAAAGTGTCTGGTATTCTGACATTTGTTCTAAGAAAGTTTATGAGAAATTTGTTTCGGAAATTCCAATCTCTGTTGTAAAAGAACAAGTAACAAACTGTGCATTAAATCTGTAATGCAGAAATATAACTGATAAGTGAGTATTTAATGTGAATTGATGATACAGGCCAGTGCCATGGCGGAATGTGTTGTTCTTATGACTCAAATCTAAAGTGATTCACCTTCAGTAATGTTTGTTTTGGGATTGATAGTTGTTTAGAATACACTTACAAGATAGTTTTTTCTTCAAATGCGTAAAAATAAAAAAGTTTTGCTATTGAAAACTGTACTACATGTGTTTCCGGATGTCTAGACCTGAACCTGAACCAGAACCACAGTATTAATAGCTCTTTGTGTAAGCGTTTGTCCCAAATTCTTCTTTGTCCTACAAGTACCTGGAACTGATTGCCTTAGATCCAATGTTTCGTAGCTTGGTTTTCTAATAAGAATATTTGTGGAAAATACCTGATTTACAAATACACCGACTCGTGCTATATGTAAGAATTTTCGTTGAATTCGTTATCGTTACTGGCGTGTTTCAAGTTAAACGTAATATTTTGGTTCTACACAGTGAGATGAAAACAGCGTTTGCATGTAGAACATGATAAACTGATTTATATATTTTTTCAGATATATTTTTAAACCAGCACTTTTCAGCAATACCGACGACTTCAAGTAGCCGTCAGCAGATAATATCATGCTGAAATCAAGTACACAGCAGCAGAAAAACATTCTCAATACGGTTATCGGTGCTTTACCCGACAATCGGCCCATAACATCTTTGCAGCTGGTGGAAGAGTTTGAAAAATGCCCCAGAAACTTTCAACCCATCAACAAGACTTACGACCAGGACCAAGATGCGGATTTATGGCGTGAAAAAATGCTTATTGGCAAACGGACCACGCGTTATTTGTGTCAATCAAAATCGGAAGGACTGCCTGGCTACATCGTAGAGACTTTGAAAGTTATCAACGAGAAGGAAATATCGCCGGATGGATTTTCACAGCTCACT
Source organism: Anopheles farauti (assembly GCA_000473445.2). Lineage (NCBI taxonomy): Eukaryota > Metazoa > Arthropoda > Insecta > Diptera > Culicidae > Anopheles > Anopheles farauti. Next base: position 2,631,653 of record KI915053.1, read on the forward strand.
CGGACCGCGGACACGGAACAGAAGGCATGGCGTAAAAAACAACTGGTTTATCGTTTGGCAAAGAAAGGTTCCGCGAAGCAAGCGGTCACCGACATTATTCTGTGTTCTAGGCTGCGACAAGCTCCGGAAGGGTTTACTTTGGCCGGGTGAATATTAACTAAAATCGATAGTCACGATACGGTGTAATTATTTTAGCCTATTTGTGTGTTTCAGGGACATTAATGGCATTCTCGTTTGTTTTAAAACATCGGCTATTCCCCACCGTCCCTCACCCAGTGTACCTTCCAGACAAAGTATAACAGATTTAGAAAAAACCATCGAAAACCTCAAGATACAGTCTAATTGTCCCAATGTAAGTGTATTTTTCATACGCACATGTAGTTGCTATGAGGTTGGACATGTTTAGCTTACTATTGCTGTCTTTGAAAATAACACAGGAATCTCAGGATCACGAATATGAGCAACTGTTACCGACATATCAACTTTCACCAAAGCGTGTGGCGCCTAAGCCACCTATGTATTCGACTGGTACTTTGAATATACACACCGATGTTGAAGGCGTTCCATTTGTGCTCAACCCAGCGTTAAAGCAATACGCTGTGAACGTGAGTTTCCATCAGTCTAAAAAGTGTACGATAAATAACTATAGTACGATTTCTATTTTTTACAGCTCCCAGCAACTTATGAAGTTTCAGTTGGTGTACACAACGAATATGACTTTCACCTGGAACGACAAGTTCTTTGCACAACAAAATCGCAAAATGCTCAAGTTACAAATCCCTTTTTTCAGTAAACACACAGGGAATGAGTAGTCGGACTATGCGACAAGTGAACAATTTAGTTATACCTGCACATTCTCCAAACCATCTTCTTCGTTGGTGTTGCAATTTTTAGAGGCCTTAGGATGGTATAACCTTGGTTTTCCCTACCTTAATTTATGCGTAGAATCTGCTATTGAAAAGGACTTGTTTGGATAAATCCGGCCCTATGAGCATGTCCGATTCTTTGTGTGACGAGAACAGGCTTAACTTCAGATTTCTTCTCAACAGGAACTCTACTGCTTTTCCCACTCCAGGCATTCAGTTAGTTTTATTAATCATGAAGTATTCCCCATTCTTTGGATCCATGTGTATGAAGCATTAGAAAGGTAAGAGATCAGGATTCATATCTTTCCGTATCCTTAGCTTTATTTAGAGCGAAGCTAACGTTTATAAATTTCTTTCCACTTTGTCGAAGAGGTCATATATTTGTCTCATTAACGGCATTTCCATCTTGATCCATATTGAGTTTTGTTCTTGCTCTATGTTCCGCTTCCCTCTCAGCAAGATATAACGATATAACCCTTCAGTCTTCTATATGCCTTGCTACGACATCCTGAATGTAATTGACATCGGAGTCCTCGCATGAGGTGTCGGCCCTGGAAAAAGAGATTCCGCCTTCGCCACTGGCTTCCCCCCTTATGCGCTTCACCACCAACGAATCTATTGACAAAAGATTATGCTTTCTTCCTCTCTTTAACATGGGTTGCAGGTTGCACAACAATAAGCAGACCATATCGAATTTAAAGATATTTTCTCTCTGTAGCCATCTACTTTTGGCCTAATTTTCGGTGTTTTTCCCAAACGACTGCACACATTTTGGTGTAGTGGTAGCGGCGCCGGTCTTTCACACGACAGGACCTGTACTATGATCCCACTCGGACCGTCTCCCCCTTGCGAGGAGTGACTAACCAGCTACGGTGGTATATAAAATCAGTCTAGTAAGCCGGTAATACGGGGAAAGCATGACTTTGATCGTTACGCCAAAAGAGAAGAAGATTTTATGCGTTACTGAGTAGTCAGTCCTACGTTCTGGAAGAGCCATCGAGATCAGATTCAGGAGCCGTGATATTGTTTAAAGATTATTTTTTTATGTTTGAAATTTTAAGCAGATTTAAAACGAATCGGACTTCCACCTGTATATGTTAAAAAAAGATCATGCATCGTTTCTCTTACAAATAGGTAACATCGTAGTCTTGCCATAATTTAAGCATCACAGATAGCAGCGTCTGAAGTACTCACCTCATAACGTACATGTTTGGCACGAGGCGATAGAACACCAAAAATCAGACTAATTTCCAAAATAGTTTATTTCACCGCCTGTGTTGTGCTCGTCAAACTGACTCAACATGACAGTACTGAAAATAGAACAAAATGTTAGAAAAACATAGACGATAAACGTAATTTCCGCTCCGCGCGATTTACAAACCAATGTAAATCCAAGTTTTACTCCCAATACATACATTGACATGTTTTAATTGCGTCTGGTTCCTAAGGATTTGACGATAGAAATTCACGAAATCAATGATACCTCTGAAATATAAACCGTAATAGCACCGATTGATAGCAGTATTACGACAAAAAGAAACTTTGTATAGTTTCTCGTGATGTTTCATTCCCAATATGTCCTTCCATTTCCTTAAGCAGTTTACGGGAGAAAAAGACTCACTGAAAAGACTAGTGAAAACATTGATTTGCTACTAAACAAATATATTTGTGAAGATCGTGTCGCGTAGGCAACAAGTATCCTCGAGCTCAAAATAGCAGTTAATGTATGTAACAATACTATTTTCCGAAATTATGTTATTATGGTTTCCGTATTATGGGTTTATTGCGATGATAGTGTATATTTTAAATAGTATTTGTATCATGTTGTATCATGCGCAATTAGGGTTTTATAACATACGATAACTTACGACACTTTTGATGAGTTCGCTTCCGAAAAATTGTCCCTTTGTTTTTTGCTTTCATGCTTAAGAATATAGTTCTATTAAGTTAAGATAGAGACTGTACTGTACACGATTGTCATATACACAGTGTACTTTTCCAATAAAAACATTTGAGGTGACATGTGCTCTTCTCTTAAAACTTCAGTGAATATGTCTATTAAAATCACTTAACCATCACTTGATCAAACTTGAGCTTGAACTGGATTATAATGAATGTATATCTTTCAATTCACATTCCGTCGATTCATACCTACAAATTCCCTACAAAGTTGATAAATACATTACCAAACAAATGATAGTAAAAGATCTGTGTACCGGAAAATGAATCAATGGTATTGTAACGATCATGATATTCAATCATGGTAGTAACCAATGGCAATGGATTTTGACGCATTACTTCTACACATACTCGCTCATGTGGCTCACAGCGAATTGTTTGACACCCTTGGTTTAACAGTCGAGCATTTGTGTAAAACCTGATCGAAACATAAATATCGTCACTTTTGTTTTTTGACAATGTTATAATTTAACAGACAAAACATGCATTTATTGTTATTGTTTCAGCTTTAAATAACATGATCATATCAGGTCATCCTCGCTAATCAGAAAATGGCGTTATTAAATAAGACGTGTCAGTAAGTTTATTTTCATGAATTACTTTCCATTTTCATAGGCTGAATAAAACAGGACAAACACTATATTTAAACCAAATAAAAACCTATACGACCACAAAGTTATTCAAGACATTGGTATCTTAAAATTTTAAGTCTTCGTGATACTATTCTGCTGAGCATCGAAGCTTAGTTTTACTCTTCAATGATTTCATCTTTGAAATCGCTCCGCGTTCCAGGCTGATTATACATCTTTTCAATGCGAAATTTCATTTCATTTTTCAATAATGCCGTTTAAGAAATGTATAGATGGGAATGAGGTACCGGATTGATGTTGTGCCGCAGTATTCCCTCCTACACTTCTGGACTGCTTTTGAGCCAGAAGTTGAGTCATATAGTCAATCATTTCCTACACCGAATATTATTTACATAGCATAATGAATGTTTGGTACGCCACTAATACTTATTTAGAGAAGAGTTGATCGATTTATAGTTTAAAGCATCTCAGAATGAACGATAGTTTTTATGTTGTGTTGTGTCGATCGATCGGTTATTTGATATCGCGTGACACACAGCGTCGCTTGGTTTTATCCAACATAAAAAATAAGCAATGGACTAGCTCACCGATCAATTCCGATCAAACCTAGAGGAAGTTACCCAACACACAGTACCTGCGGTGGAACGTATCGAGTTTTGCCCCTGTTGAGGGGTTTAGTGAGAAATAGGAAGAAAGAAATCCTGGATGAGCTAGGCAACACGTACAGACCAGAATACTGCCTTGATCCGTTCGGATTGATTAATTTGTACTGAATTTTAGGCGCATTTGACCTACTGTTGGCTATCGAATATTTTACAACCGTTTTCATTTTTCTTGTTTTTATTTGTAGTTTCTGCTACAGGACGATCACACTTATCAGTTATGCCGGTACTGACATCATAAAACCAATAATTTTAAAGATGAGTTTTTTATAGTTCTGGTTCGCTTTATTTTTTTTTAGCAAAATCCATAAGCAGCAGAATGTTCCAGAGGCAACGAAGTTAGGTCCACTTTATTCGACACAGCTGTGATATTGTATTTATACTTGGAGACTGTAAGTCACCCACAAATGTTGTTTTATCACATTTTCACCACTGTTTCTCCTGCTTCGATTCGCGTTCTGCAAATAGCGCGCGATAGAAAATGTTAGAAAATGTTGCGAAAGAATGAGCAGAATTATTTCCAATGTCTTACCTTGAGCAGTGGTGCGAGTTTGCAACAAAAACGTAACGCAGCGGTTACCGAGCTGCGAAAAGGGAGCTTCCACGGCAAGATAAAGCAACAGGGCCGAGACTAGCGTCAATAAGAAGATGGCGGACGTTAGAATTAGCTGGAATGGCGTAAAAAAATGTGGCACTCAAATCTTCTTTCTCATTGCACTCCGCATACACCAGCGACGAATATGTACAGAATCGTTTTGTATAAAACCACTGAACAACTTACCAGATTGAATGCACCGTAGGTAATTGGCACGGGAAAGTTAGTATACAGTCCATATATTACCGAGTATTGCACTATGTACACGCAGTAGCTTATTTTGGCGAAAAACTGCATCGCCGGGTGCGACAATAGGTTTACGAACAGCGATTTGCCTTGCAAGGCAAGAACCAAAAACAGCAAGCTGTAGCTACAGCCCCAGGAACACTTCAGCAGGCTACCGTAGGTGGCATTAAAAGTGGAGTTGTGTTTGTCGATATGTACAAATGGCAGTAAGGTGGTAAAAGCGTTCAAACCAAACAGTGCTATCAACGATAAGTTCAACCGTTTGTGCAGCATCGCACGGATGTGTTCGAGGGGATGCGTGAAATCAATGCTTCTATAGTACATCGCTGCGATCATACCGAAGAAATAGCCACTAATGTTGGTATGGGATGGAAGGTAGTACTTTAGAAAATGGTCGTAGGTACGTAGTTCTGCTAGGGCATGCCTGTGGAAAAAAAACGATACCATTATCAATTGGAGTGCGAAACGGTTGATGCTAAGCTTGATGCTAGTGGTTGAAGTCGCTGCATTCGGTAGACAGGATCCGGTGGATGTGCTTTTCCCTTTCGTTTCACCGAGATAACCAACTGTAAACCTGCACTATTTTTGCCTGCAAGGGTATTGTACTAAAAGATAGGCTTTGCTTCAACTAAATCGTTTGCCGTAAAGAGCCGTTCAATTTGCTTGGATAAATTGTAGATACATTTGGATAAATTGTGCTATGTGTGATCGTATGAAGAACATCCCTTTGTCTGCCGGTGAAACCAATAGAAACCAAAATCCGTTCCCCATAAAAAAGAGCAAAGAATGTCTGCTGCAGCATCCCACTGGCGTGGCAAACCGCGTGTAGCAAAAACGCGTGTGTAGTAACGTGCGATAATTACTGTCCTTTAATTGGATTACCTCATATCGAACGACATTGTGGCCTCAGTCGATGCAGCGTAGATAACGTAACCCGGGATGAGCAGTGCAGCTGCAACCATAGCACGGACGAGCGTTTTCCTTGCGGCGGGATTCATCCACAGCACCGTCAGCAGAAGGGAGCCGATTAGGAAAAGCTGTAAATCGGCACCCAAATACCACCCGAACTGAAGACACTGGACAGCGCGGAAGCCAGCGGAGATAAGAAAAACGATGTTACATCCGGTACAGCTTTGTTTGCAACCGTCAGCGATCTAACTTTACTTACAGGTTTGGTGGGAAGCACATAGTTGTTGATAAACAGCAAATTTGTCCACCAATGCTCGGTACAGTAATCATTGAATTTATACTCCAACGGTCCCTGCTTCACACGCTTGTACCATGTCGCCTGGTAGAAGATGATCAAAGCATATGGTGGAAGCAACCTTTGCGAGGAAAATAATTGTGCATTAATATTTTGCTGCTTTTAGCTGTAGCTATTTCATTGTATCTTTTTTGTCAACGAAGGTTTGGATAGCAATGGGCGATTAGGTATAGTTTTACCAAACCAAAAAACCTGTTTTTGTTCTGAGATATGCATCATCTTATTGGTTTAGGTCCCTTTGTTAGTTTCTTTTTTCCACTCGCTCGCTATCTTCACTCAATAAACAAATATTTGAAATATTTCAATTTAACTCAATTTAAATGTTTCAATTTAATAATTTGGCTATAGATAACGTGATCAAGTGGTAGGCTGGAACATATGGAAACCGAATAATATTTCTTTATATTTATTAGGAAAGAATTAGGAATCTTCACTCAGCAAACAATTATTTGAAATGTTTCAAATTGTGTCACATGAAACGGAATGAGCATCGAGTATTTGAGTTTCGGGAACTATTTTTCAAACGAACAATTTATTCGCCATAATTTGGGTACACATTTAGTGATCAAGTGTTAGGCGAGAACAAATGTAAAATGGAATTTATTAGGAACGGTTTAGCCGTATTGCTTTAAATATGATATGCTACATGTGTTGAATGTTTCCACATTTAATATTGTTCTTTCGTCGGGTATGCTAACGATTTCTTACTCTTCAAACAGAATTTAAGACAAACATTTCTTCTCTCATACCTAATGCCATTCTAAGTAAGCCTTATTCTAGTTTGATGGACACCGTGTTACTAAATTTTACTGAACCTTACTGGTTTCTTAACCTTTTGTTTGATATGAATAAAAACAAGATATTTATGGGCAAACACAACCATACGAACGTCTACTGTTTTCAGTGAATAAAACCAAACCTTGAAGTGCTAGCCGAAAAGAGTAATGGTTGGCCAAAGGTACGGTAAATAGTAACATTGGTTTAAATTGCTTCCCATGACAAAATTACACAAATAACATGTAAATTATTTTCTGCGAGACACATTTTGAAAATCGTTGTAAGTTATTTGGGAGCAATTATTGCTTCCAAAATTTTCAACAATTTTTAAAACCCATTGCTTTTGAATACTACCCCCACCATTTAAACGTTAATTCATGCATTTTAATTTTTACTACTTTTTAAATCAGTATGTTGTAGCAGGGACTTACCCGTATTGTAGTTATAATATTATATTAATATTATAAATATTATCTTTCATAACATCGTACAACATACTATTTAAATAACTTAACAATTTTCAAGAAAACGGTACGAGAAAAATTGGTTAGAAAATAATCATCTGATTAATAGAATGTTTTCACGAAGAAAGTTGGACTTTTGGTGGGGAATGGTGTAACCGGCATAAACTAAACTTAATGATACACATTCCTCTACTTACCTAACTAATCTGCGCAGTAATTTCTCAGCAAAGTACATCAACTTGAACGTAGGAGAACGCTCAAAGTGGGCAAGACAGCTTAGGGCAAACACAATTCCACCCAGTGTGAAGAAGAACTGTATCATGTGCGTATTACCGGAGTTGATGAGTGGGAAGAGAGCGTGGTTCGCTTGCTAGAAAAACACGAGCCGATCAAATCGGGTGCGGTGTCTTACGATCGCATAGCGTTAGTTACCGCTTCGAGGTGTTCCGTGTTTCGCACCGGCATCCGAATCATGGGCAGTTGCGAATGCACGATCAGTATGGTAAGCGTGCCCAATGCCCGCAGTCCATCGAGGAATGGTAGTGCGTTGGGACGCGGTGCTTCCCACAGACGGCGAAGGTTTTGTCGCACCGAAAATGCTTGCACAAACGCGCCCGTCGAACCAACATTGAGATCGAACCGTGTGGCGATCATAGTGCAGGCAAACAGTGCCACTACGATGCAAGCGAACAGTACCTCGCCGGGCGCTTTGGTGGAGACAAAAGACATGAATGGTGAATGAAACGTGGAGAATAGGTAAATTGAAACTCACTTCTTGACCGAGCAAAGTTTTCCCTTGTCCAACAGGCTTCCAGTGCAGTGCGGCTCTCAAGCCCGTACTGATGGAAGATTTTGTGGGTGAGATATTTGTCGAGAAAGACGGACGTTTGGCGGTTGTACTTGACTGCATCGTGATAGTCGTTTAAACAGAGGCCACGCTCGAGACGGTCGTGGGGAAAGTTTCGTCGATTGGAGCGCAAATGCTGAAAAAAAAGACAAACAAAAATTGAATCAAATTGTAAGGAAATAGCTGAAAGATGTAAACATTTTAGGTACATGATTGGTGATTAAAAAAAATATCACCTCCGATAATTTACATATTGTATGTTATGTAAATATGTGCGTTGGTTGTATACGGCTCGTCTCCTTTAGTTGACCATTAATCACAGAACGTTTATACATCCCGGTTGTTGGGTGCTATGCGTAGCCCAATCCGTTTGGCATATCATTATTGTGTCACATTGTCCAAGGTCTCCACCTGTTCGGGCATCAACCACAGTTCATAACCCATCATCCATCATGTTCTTCGCAGTAACAATCGGCCACTTTCGGCGACTGATAAATATCCCTAAGGTGAAAATGAATAGACCACCTTTCGGTTTTCTAACGCAGCCATACGGTGTTTGTGTGTTACGTGCGTTACACGGCTGTATTCATGGCGGGTTTTGAGTGCTCTCCAAACACTTCTCCTTCGCCGCCCAACAGACTAACATTTGATCATTCGTCACGAAATCTACTTGCGGTCGGTCTTGCTGTGGCTCAAACGGGCGCATTGAAGTGCCCATCTCGAGCCGCCAAATTTGGAATCGAAAGCTACCTTGAGGTTTTTTTTTTCATTTTCTCAGTCGTGTAATGGATGCGTTTCGGTTTGTATTGGCTCATTTCGATGTTATGCAATGGCATATTTTTCAATTCAACATTTTAAATTATGTTTTCTTTTCTCGTTCCAATCGCTAGGGCCATCCTCATGGTAGAATCGAATATGGGAAACGAGAAACTTCAAAGCGCTTCACTGTTGATTTGCTACACATGTTGACTAATCCACTAGCTCATTGATTACGAAAACGATTGTTTAATGGTTGTTGTTCTGTGCAGTTTTTCATAGATGAAATCATTCATTTATCTGTCATTCATTAAGCACGAATAAACGTTATAAACATGATAAAAATATATAAATAAGGATTAAGACTAAAATACTAAATGAAAGACCGTAAAATCATATGAAATATAAAAATAACTAATACAACTGCCGATAAAATTTTCGTACATCATAAATCTTCGTTTTTAGGCGTAAAGGTTTAAACAATGACCAAAACTGGTGTTATAAATGATTCTATCTTCTCTCTTCTTCTCTTTGGCGTATCGACCGAGCTCATGCCTACCGTTTTAACCGGCACATTAGACTAAGTTTAGTTGGTTGGTCACTCCTTGCTAGGGGGAGACGGTCCGATTGGGATCATGGTATTGGGATCCTGTCTTGTTAAGAACCGGCGCCGCTACCACTACGACTCGCTCTAATTCAAGATTAATGTATGATTGTTTCTAGTTAATGAATTCGGCATTCTTAACTCCGGATGCGGCTATAGTTCCGTTACGCATGTCTCGTTTTTCTCCGTCAATTTGTTCGTCTATTTAATCTTAACACAAATGTTTTCTGCACCTTGATATTTGTTTAAAGTTTTGACCTTTTTCCTACATTATTTTTATAATTTGTTAGGCTTTGTGTTATATAAAAAAGAATAAGATGACGATCTGAAATTATGTAACACTCATAGCACGACGAGAGGATACAAAAGTAACGAACCCGAGGAAGCCCAGTGTTGTGTTGAAATTTTCATCATTCTCTTGCTTTTTCCGTAGGACTCTTTCAAAATGTGTTTGAGGAATGTATCGGGAGCCAGGCAGGCATGTTCCGCTTCACCTGTGACGAACAAATCTTTCAAGTGACAGGCCCGGTACCATAAACCCAACTGGACTCTCTTCTCGCTGCGAGCTGTGACTAGCCAACTACGATAGTATAAAATAGTCTAGTGAATCGATAAAATGGCGGCAGTCCTGACCGCTTAGATGATTACGAAAAAAAAGAGAAAAAGTGGAGCAAAATTGCATCACGGCGCAAGAAATCATTCCTTAAGAAGAATAATTTTATAATACATTTTACATTTTATAATTTTCTATTCTATGTTCTATTTGAATTTGTTCGACATTTATTATGCTGTTGCGTCTAGGTAATAAGTTCACATCGGTACATATTAATACATTATTTGTGCGGGAAATCCAAAGTATTTGTATCTTTGCTCACAACTTCAATACATTTTTGAATGCTATAAACGATATAAATGAAGAGTTAACGCAATTCCTGAGGTATTTCTACTAGTTTTCCAGTGGGTTGTGCTAAAGATGTTGGAAGAAACACACATATGCAATGAGAATCTTCAGGTTCATTCTGTATTCCAACTCACGCTACTGCATCTTTCAAGCACATTCACATCAAATTCACTGGCTTTCATTTCAGCACATCATCAATCGTGAGAATAAGAACAAAGTACAGACTACATTCAGTATGCTTTCACAAGGCTTAGAATACAACAAAATGTACAGCGAAGTAAATGACGGTGCGAAAGTCTTAAGGAATGATATTTACTGTAATATTCTTCCACAACTCGTTGGTTCCATCCCCGTGCAGCTTAACGACGCTGACACAATACACAAAATCGGTGTATCGCGCACGGCAGGTGCGGAAATCGTCATACTCGTATATTCGTGGCAATCGTAGGCTTTCCTCCGCTGCACGAGAAGAAAGAATGAGTGAAATTAAGCAATCAGTACTGGATGCTGCACACGCGCACAAAGCACAAAACACACGCACAGTAGTACTGCTGATCGCACAATGCACCACCACCACACAAGGCCACAGAAAGCACTACTAGCCCAGCTCGCACCAGCAGCAGATCCATCCTCTCTCAGCGCACGATCACTGCAAGCATCACACCCTTCGACTGCGGCAGATATCGGTTTCGGATGACGGTGTGTGGTACAGGCTGTGGATTGCCTCACACCCAGCACGTCACGCATATGCGAAATCCGGTGCCGGTACCCATCCACAACAGTGCGCTCGTGCTCTCCCCACCACACACCACACCTTTGCTGCTTGGAAGCTTTGCTGGAAGGCTGTGGACCTCGGATAAAGTGTAACCGAAACGCCTCAGTGAATGAAAGTTTAGCGTGTGCTATACGCCGAGGGCTTAGAGCAAAATGTAGTTGGTAAACTTTTGTGCGTCTCTCCCTCCGGCTACCCTTTCACGTCGAACTCGTGCTTCACGAATTTAACGTGCTTCTCATTTTCAATCGACAGCGGCAACGTTCGCTATGCACTGAAGCTTGCGATGCGATTAATTCACAGATGCACATGTCGTTACAAATGATATTTTGTGATGCTGCCTATTTGCTATCGCAATGTTTAACACGTGTCCTCCGGCAGTAGTCTTACATTGTGCGCCAACTTTCGGTGTAGTACTCGTCTCAAGATCACGCACTTGTCGGCATCCGCTATCGTTGGATCATATTTACAAATGAATCCTCGGTCGATCAAAATCCGAGGTCAAAAAATCGTACACCGTGAGATGAAACGGTGGACCTAGCGTCTTTATTTAGCGATAGATATTTGATGTATTTTTTTTAACGAAACGAGCAGCTTTCGAGCAACAGCAGCAGCAACTTCTGTTCTGTGTCCCTTTCGCCCTTGTAAGGCCGTGCACATGTCTAACCACATCTTGTTACTAATCAGTTTCGCATCGGTGTGAAAATTCTCACGCCTTCGTTTATGGACTACGCAAGCTGATCGGTCCTGGCAAGAAGGTGGATGATCATCCATTAAAGCACTACACCACTGTCCCATGGAATACTGTTAACCAACGAAACACAACCAACGCACGTGGGTGGGACTTTACGGTACACTTCCATAAACGCCGTTGTACCGTGGAAGCACGTGGAGGCTGAAAAGTGTACGAATTTATGGTACGGCTCAGACAAAGAAACTGTTTTGGTAGCATTTTGGAAATGTTATAAATTCACCGACGGCCATAGACGCGATGCACGTGTTGATGTGCTAAAAGGAGCCGTCCTCGAACTTGTCAAGTTTGTTGGTACGCTTTGTTGGCACGATAAACGATTGCTCGATATGATCACTCTTGATTGCCCCAACTGCATCAAAGCCGTGTCCATAAATTCAATTACCTTTACGGATCTTCCATCGGCAGTTGGTAAACACTTTGTAAAAGCGAAAATCCGTCCCATACAATGGGTCAGCTCAAATAATAATGAATAAATAAGTGGTAATAAATGTTTTTTTTTTGGCAAAGTACATCATATTTACAATGTAATCATAAAAAATGTACCTACTGTTTTACTGTGCCATTTACTATTTATTTACATTATTGTTGTTTAGTACCACTGACTAAATTAGCTATGTAAAAATTATTTTTTGCTTTGCAATTATCGAAAAGATTCCACTGGTAGATACACGGTAAAAACAGTGTAAATAAGGTAGGGTAAATTGTGTTTCTTCACCGTATTGCATTGAAACAGTATGGATAAAATATCGGTTGAAGTATTTGATGCAAAAAAAACCCCCTAAAAACCTTCTTGCTATGCTGTGGAGCGCAGGGTTTTCTCCTTCGCCGAAGGGATTTAAGATGTTCAAATAAAGGGCCAAGCATTAATATTATCGGATTTTATTTTGTTCATTATATTAGCACATCTAAAAGCACATGCTTTGCCAAATGCTTTGGATTCAATGCAATGCATACCGGGAAAATTATGTAGTAAAATGTGCTTTGTTATCGCTGCTTTTAAGTTTATGTTTTGTAATCGTTCCTTTCAGCCTTTATATTCCTTAATATAATGTTAGCCTTTATATAATCACGTTGTGAGAGAAAAGCTATAAAAATGGTTTTATTTTACATTTACTCTTACTTCTTGAAATAAATTAATTAATAATTTCGACAATACCCGACTATTGAAAGGAAAATTGGTAAAAAAAATGGCGATAGCTAAAAATCCTTTCGCTGCATTACTGAACACATCATCGCATTACTAATTATGCTCAACAGGTACAGTTTTTCATCCGATGTTCCCGCTTTGTTTCTATTACATTATAATATTATTTTCATTTAACTATGCGTCCAGGTCTGAAGGTCAACAAAATCGTGTGCAATTGTCTTATTCATTATGTGTTTATTCATTCAAACTCTAGTAAGTCGTTCGCAATGCGTGTGAAAAGGTGTGATTTAGTAAACTTTGAGTTTCGCTACTCGCTCCGCTGGATAAACATCCCCACACAGGGTGATCCGATCCAAAGCGATCACACACGCTTTTAAATGTTGCGCGATGTAAAAGAAAAGCCCCGTAGCACGTGTCCGTAATAACGTAGCGCAAAAGCGGCGACAAATATCACATCAATTCAAAATTAGCAGCAGTTATGAGGTAATCCAATCCATGTTCAAATTCGTCGAACTCTTTTATGTGAAATTAAGGCTTGCTTAAAAATCATCACTGCCAGGGTTTACCACCATCACGGCTCCATCAAAACATCCGGCCCCAGCTTTGGTCCACCGGTGGCTCCACAGCAACAAATCGGCTTAGCCACGTGCCCCATGGTACCCTGGGCACGTGCACGTGTGCACTTAATAACCCTATACGCTCTGGTGCTTACTCTGCGCTTCGCTCGTGCGCTTTCTCTCGATGGCAACTCGGCAAACGAATGAACTTCTTGCGAGATGAGCGGTTGACAGAGTCGATCGGTGGGTCGGTCCGCTTCGCGTCAGTATATTCGCGCCAAAGGAAGCAGCCACACGCGTCTGAGATGCTGCTTGATGGTTTGCAACTCTGGTGATGGTGTTGCTTGTGTTCGGTGCTGCCATCTACCTTCGCCTTAGCATGGCGATGTGGTTGATGGTGGTGACCAGCATCATAGCATGCTGTGCAGAATCCTGTGAGTGTTGTTTATCGTGACAGTTTTACGTTCTGGTTCGCACGGTTCAACGCAATGAAAGTGTATAATTTTTTTCGTTATCTTTCCGTATCTTTAGTTGCGGATCAGGCGAAATTGATAAATATCTATCAGTACGACGATTACGAGGAGTGTCAACGAGTGCATCGCGATTTTGTGTACTGTACAGCGAAAGCGCATCTGCTGCCTAGCACGAATTCAGTGATTTGGCGTGATATAGAGGTAAAACGGTGTTAGTCTGTTATGTTAGATGTGTAAACGTTTGAAAATAATTGCAATTCTGTGTATAGTGTAAAATGTGCAATCATTAATTAACACGTGGTTTTTAGTGTATTCACCAAACCTGCTCCACCACACGCAACACTTTCATAGGCAACACAACGGTCCAAACCGGGTCTCTTCTTAACGTCAAAACGGTGACTCACTCACTTACCCACGGTTGGCTCTAAAGCGAGCATAAATGCTAAGTGTTTTGGATTTAAGACACCTCAAGCCATACAAGAAGAAAAACAAAATGTGTGCAGCATCGACAGACAAGTGCCATGGTATACATTCCATTTCATCTCATTTGAAGGCCTCAGTTTTTGTGTTTCTCAACAAGGTCAGGATTTATTCTATCAGATTGACCGCCCCCTTGGCCGACTGCAAACTTTTTTTGTAGAAAATTAAACATATGGCTGCTTAAAAACATCTTTGTTACTGATATGAGTCCGAGCAGGTTATATTTGATCGGATTTTGAAGAACAACGAGCATGAAGATGAGAAAGATTTGCAATGAACAAAAAATGAAGAATGCTCATTCGAAACAATCTAAGTGGTTTTTGTGCTAAAATTTGTATTCTTAGCGATAATTGTTTTTTTGCGATTTTAAGTAAAGCCGACGTTCATGAAGTGTATCTTATGGTTTTGTTTTATGTTCTTTCTTGTAATTTTATTGTTCAGTTTTGTGGATTTAGTAAAAACAAACATTTCATGACTCGCTACGATCTTTGTGGCGATGGTTATTTTTTCATATTTAAGATAGCAACATTATTTTATTTACATCACTGCATTGGTATTTACATCGTAAATTCGTGGAATATTAAACTAAAGTTTCCCATATCATGCTAGTATAATTTACTTGCATGCTTATAAGAGCAGCATTCGAACAAATATTTCATGTTTTTAGTAGCAGAAATATTGAATCTCTGATATGATATAAACGAGAACTAGAAAAGTCGCTTCAGGATATCAGCATATAGAGATGAAAGCAACACTAGTGAATTTATATTGTATGTTTTATCGTTTCACTACTGTGCAATTAAATTAGAGATAATTTTTTAGCACTCCTGTGGTTGGCTAAAAAACACTGTATTTCACTTCACCATTCATTCGACTCCGAAATTTATTTCCTACAAATTCCATGGAAGGTCCTGTCATACCGGTGTTGCACGGTTAGTCATATTTGAAGCAGCTTAATTTAGATAATATTCTGAACTGATCTTGTACTTGAATTTCCTTTAATGTAAAACACAACAGATCGTGAACCGAAGTAAACGACAGTGCTTTTTTCACTAACTATATATAACTTAGCAAAAGGCTATCCCAATAATTTAATTCTTTCTTTTCTAATTTAAATTTTCTTTTCTAATTTTATTTTCTTCTTCGAAAAACACGTACACGGAATGATTGTTCGAAAAGAATTATTCAAATCACCCACGTCATTTCGATCGACGAACGGTCGAGCTTGGAGTATGCCTACCAACCTGTCGGACTGACTTTGGAGGTACCGGACATAACGTATCAGCCGAGCTCGAATACTGCATAGAGAACCGAATCTGGCCGCAATACCAGTTAAATTCAACCGTCGAGCTTATGCGCTGTATCTCGGCCGAGGATTCCACCAGCGCTTTTAGCGTTGGCTTAAGTGCGTAATTATAGTGAACTACGGTTCCTTTCTTACTTGCGTTTCGCTCAAACCTCACTTGCTTCCTCACCAGACGCGCCACAGATCGGATTTCTATGCTTTGCTTTGGGGGCATTGATGCTGGTGAGCCTTGCTACGGTTTTGGATGATCCACGTGACACGAGCAAAGGCAAAACGTAAGTGTATTTGCTTTCGTTTCAGCAAGCATTCATCAAACGCTTTTTAAACTGTTTTATTTTAAATTTTTCCTTTCCCATACAGAGGCTCGTCACTTTACCGCCACGTTGTACAATCTTTTTCGCTTTCGCGTAACCTGTCTAAGCTGGTCGAAAGAGACATCAAATCCACCGGGCACAACCTTCGCCATCTCGATGGAATCCGCGCGCTAACGATGATGATAATACTGTTGACGCATTCCTCCATACCACTGATACGGATGCCGCTGAAAAATATCGACCAGCTGGAAGCGCAATTCAATGAGCCATGGTTTCCGATCGCAATGGCCGGCAACACCTACACGGTTCAAATCTTTTTCGTTATCGGCGGACTACTGCTGGCAGTGAATTCGCTGGAGCAGGACAAGCCAAATGTCCGATGCAACGTGCAGTATCTTATAAACCGTGTTAAATTTCGACTGATCAGGTAAGCCACAGCAAAGAGGGTGGCCAGCGGTATCGGTGAACCATTCGTAGCTTTACGCTCCCTTACTTTGACACTCCCTTCGAGATGCTGCTTAAAATTTCGACTTTCGTTAAATTTCGACTGATCAGGTAAGCCACAGCAAAGAGGGTGGCCGGCAGTATCGGTGAACCATTCGTAGCTTTACGCTCTCTTCCTTTGACACTCCCTTCGAGATGCTGCTTATTCGGTTTCATTGCACAATCCGCACAATGCGTTTGCCCTTTATCGAGTGTGGTTTCCTGTTGTTTGCCGAAGCACATGGCGTATTTCCTTTTACATTAACCGCCTACCCGCGCGTTATGATCCTAGTGCGACAGCACACTGTTCCTTGTTTGTCTTTGTCTGTCGCAGGGTGAGGTGACGCAAGCTCAACGCAAGCTCGCAAGCCGTGTCTGTTAACTTTGAGGGCAAAATATCTTTACCAAACCGCCCCCCCCCCCCCCCCAGCGATGGATGGATGGATAGGCTTTACATTGGGTAAACAGAATCGTTAGCACAATGGATGGGCGAAGCGAACTTCATCGCGCCAGCTGTGTTTAAAAGAGTGCTGTTTTTGAAAGGAACAAACATTTCATACGAACCAATCGAATGCTTTATATATGATTTGTTTATGTTCCCTAAGCGTAAAATATTCATTGAGACTTTCCTCAAAGTATTGAGCGCTTGATGCAAATTTCTTGAAACCTGCCCTAGAAGCTAGGAACGTGTAAATGTGGTTCAACGTAATGTTTGGGAAAAAAAACATAATTTGGAGTGTCATTACACCCTTCTCGAGGCAATGCCATCACACGAGAGTGTTATGAGTGTTTAATCAATCCATCAAATATTAGTTTGATACCAAATTGCAATAAACGAAAGCAATTTCATACGTTATTGTTAGTTTTGAGCTTAAACTTGAGTTGGGTGAAATACGGCTTCCAAATCGAACACATTTACAGCTGCTGTCTGCTTTGAACTACTGGATTGTTTTTCCTTCCACTAAGCGTACGTATTCTAATTTACGCCGATAAGTTTTTATTGATGTTTTGATACACGAAAGTAGCTTCTAACATTATTTTATACTTCTGTATTTAGTTCAATAGGCGTCTTTACATACTTTCAAACAAAAAAAACGAACCATTTGTTCGAATAAACTCATCTACCATACACAAAACACCCTGAGATACGGTAAATGAGCTATTTTACTTATTTAAAGTAAAACTTAGTACTGTGTCATTTGCATAATATTCATACCGATTAAATGGATTTATTTATGCTTAAAATGTGTTTAAATTTATTTAAAAAATCCTTTAATTCATTTTCTGTTAACTAAGAATTGGAAACTTTTTGTTTCCGTTTAAGTGGAACAATCCATGTTCGTCTTTTTTCTTTCCTTTCGAGCGAATCATTCGGAATCTGCTTATCTTCTAACGCACCCCTGTTAAGGTCATGCATTTTTAGCTCGATGGTTTTTGCTTTTTCAACATTCCCTTTGCCAACACTGGCTTACATATAGCGGCGTGTGCTTTCCTGCAATGCTGTTGATTTTGCATGTAAATTAAATCACGTGCAAAAAAAACCCACCTCCTCTCCTCTGACATGGACCGCAAAAGTCAAATAACAAGTGTCAAAATTCTCATGTTTGATAAACTAACACAAGTTATTTACAATTTGAGCTAGAGTACACAACAACCTAGCTCACGTGGCGCTGGTGTTTTTATGGAGCACAGAATGACGAATGGTGCGTTTGCTTTCGAAGCGTCGTCGTAATTTGTCAAGTTTTGCTCAGATTTTGCACACGAAACGTAACAACTGTAGCATCGGAGAAGGGAAGTCCAAGGTGAATACATTATTGTCTAGTTTACTCAATGCCCCTCCACTTCTCAGCAAGATCAAACTTTCAGCGCCTACTAGGGGAAGAAGAAATCGAAAAAAACTTTCGTAGGACAGATTTTGCCTGATCTTGTTTTAGTACCCAAATGACCCAAATTAAACAAATTTCCACTCGCTTATCCACATCTTATATGATATTCTTGCTTTAAATCGTAAGTCAGATTAGCACATGATTTAAAGATAACGTTCATGGTGTTTACATTTCTGTAAACAATATTGTCTGTCTCACGATCATTTTCATCAAAAAATAAATATTCCAATTCATAATTTCAACGCGCGGAAAGCAGTTTCAGGGGAAACTACCAATTTACGCTTTGCTTTTGTTTTGTTGCGATTCCGACCGATGTGTTCACTTTTATTGAAGTGTAATTATTATTATTTTACTGCAGTCTGCTGCGTAGCATTGATTCGTTTTGATTGTGTCATTTCAGAATACTTCCTCTGTATCTCTTCGTGATTCTGTTTCACGCCTCGTGGTATCAACGGCTGTACGAAGGGCCGATAGGCGATCGGTTTAAGGATTATTGCACAACAAACTGGTGGACTAATGTAATATTTCTGAACAATTACATCAAACCCAGCGAGCCGGTAGGAATCGCCACACAGTGTGCATTGTACAACAGTACAACTATTTGACGTACAGATATCGTTTCATGGTTTCAGTGCATACAGTTCGCTTGGTATCTTGGTGCAGATTTTCAGCTCTATCTTCTTGGTACTATGCTGATGATGCTGATGCGGTAAGGCGATGCTGCTGTCACCGACGTTCGCTAGCTTCCCAACATCTAATTTATTTCTTTTTCTGCTTCCAAAGAATACCGAAATTGACGAAAGCTATCGTAACGTTTATGGTAGTGAGCGCCTTTTTGGTACCAGCCATTGTGATTTACCATTACAATTTGGATGCTACAGTGATGATGATTTTAAGGTAAGAGTAAATGTAACATTGACACAAAGAAACTATAAAATGTAAAAAAAAAACAACAGCCTTATACAATGCGCAACACATCTTTAAGAATTCCTGTTTCATTGCGAATGAAAAGATTGAAAAGATAGTCAAAAGTAGTGCTGACCAAAGTTGTGGCAAAGATGAAATATTTTCATGAATTTTGCTCATTTTTATTAACACTTAAACTATTGGATTCAGTTGAGTTTAAACAAATTTGCATTTAAAGTACATACATTCATACTTTTCGAGACAAATAAACGGGTGCAAGAATTGTAAAAATATTTTTCACGAGTGTTTATGAAACATTTCTTTAACTTCCACTTATGGTAAAAAGTAGTTTTTGTTTTTGAATAATCCTGATTGCATTGGAAGAGATTTGTGATAAAAATGTTACAAAGTTCAAGCACAAATGATGTCAATCATACATACATGATGCATACAGCATTCATTACGTAGCAACATTATTAGAAAGACTGCGTTTCATGTTTTAGATTGATACTCTCGCAAGATGTTACTGCATTTGCATGTTAAAAATATTGATACAGGTCCGTTGAATTAAACGAACGAATAACAAATTGATTGCGCCTAGCGTACGAAGTAACTTCGTGTTTCATTCAAACTAACTTTCTAATTTGAACACTACAATTTGTTTTTTTTTCTCTCATTTTGATAGGTACATTCTGCAGGAAATTCGCACATTACCGTACTACCTGCGGGTGTACATCCCATTCGAGACGAATGCAGGAAATTATTTTTTCGGCATGCTAGCGGGGATGTCGTACTTCCATTACAAGGATCGTCCAGCGGCTACAACCATTTTAAAAGTATCGTATCCTACTCAAACCGCTCGACCGCGGGGATGTGCTTTTACCTCCTGCATGTGCCACTTTGTGTGTCGTTTCAGCTCAAGTGCCTCTTGCCGTGCAGTGCTACGTTGTTTGTATTGATGAACGGCTTGACCATGCTACTGCCCGACGACCATTTGAGCGAACCCTCGCTGGCGCTCGCGGTGTTTGGATCCACGTTGAAATGCGCGTGGGGATTGTTTGCTTCGACACTACTGCTGCATTTGGCGTTTCAGAGGACACCCTCGATGCTGGTCGCTACGCTGCAACATCCAATTCTGCTCGTTGGATCTAAGCTAAGCTACAGCGCGTACCTGGTGCAGTACAGCATCATTTACACCGTGTACAAATACATTACCTACCCGCTAATGTACGACACTTTCACCATAGTAAGTTATTCTCGTAGCAGCAGCAGCAAACTACAGCTAGTTGCAAACCGCATTTGACATGACATGTTTTTGTTTTACTTCATTTACAGCTTCTTTTTACAGCGGCGATTATTAACATCACTTTTTTCGTTGCCTTTCTTTTGCATCTATTTATTGAAGTGCCCTTTAACACATTCCTTAGAAGAATCCTCTCTTGATGATTTCACCAACGAATGGAAACATTGCAATAAATCATGAGTAATAGAAGCACTAATGCGTTTATGTATTTTTCAACAGCAGAGACAATAGTGGCTATTTGTGCCAGAGTGCGCCACGACACATATGTGGGCCTTCTCCATCGTTATGCGAAGTCATTACGAGGCAAATGAAAAGCCAAAAATCTCCGAAATCCACTACGATACCCTTATGCTCACAAAACGTCCGGAAATTTGCAAAGTTCTTCCGTGATGCCTTCAGTCTTCGAGATAAAGGAGGCAAACGCTTCAATCTTTAGAGGAGCCCACGTTTCTGCATTAAATATTGAATCGTTCAGCGGCACTTCACGTTCAAACATCTATTTAGATCAAACGGTTACGATATTTCATTGCTACGAATGGCATAAATATCGTCGTCCAAAAAAAAGCTCAGTGAGAGACTCTGAAACCTTCACTGTTCCTTTCCTTAAGTCTGGAAAGGTTTAAGTAACAGGCCTGAACCGCACAACCCGTGTACGTCGTAGCCTTGCCAAATGAAAGGATTGTTGTCCTATACTTCTTAGGAAACATAAATTTAGCTAGTAACAGCTGCACAGCACTAGACATGGCCAGTTATAATAAATTTACCTTCGGTAAGCTAATTTCGGTTCTTTCGATATTGCAAGGAGCTTGTTTAAACTTTTTTTTTCGAATGTTAATCCATGTTGGTTTGTACGATCGATAGTATCTGTGGTATTCACTTATTTGGAAGTAATGATAAATGGAACTAAATAAACAAACAGAAAATTGTTGTTTGAACTCAATTGAACATATTGAGTAAAAGCGGAAGATCATCGCGTGGTAAGTGCAGCAACAGAGAAACACAAAATAATCCAAAATAATTTAATAACAGGACTTTCAATACAGGGGTCAAGTACAAACTCGATTTTTTGAGTTTTTTTCCGATCTCAATCCCGTTTTTAATAGTAGTGGTGGTGTTGCGCACCCGAACCAGCCGGTCACTCAACGCTCGGACGCAAATAGAACACCTCGCCTATAGAACACCTAGAGCTATGAACAGAACACCTCGCCTATAGAACACCTAGAGCTATG
>KI915053.1:2678257-2689451 GCA_000473445.2 Anopheles farauti
ACTTACATGTCGATCTTGAGAGTGAGCCGAAGCAGTTTTGCACGGTCAATTCTCTTGACCGATTTCTGACCGCAAGAGAATGAAGGTGCGACGCGTTCGACTCTCCGCTGCCAATGCCAAGCGTGGGAAGAAGTGAGACAGATATAGCGTTGCGAGAGAGTTTTGTTAGAAAACGGTCAAAAAATTCTGTTTGGGCTGGTAGATGCAGGGTTGCCGTCAGAACCAGGAGATTCGGAACGCTTCAACTTTGATAGCAGGGTGAGGACCAACGGCTCATCATGGACGGCTCATGGGAACCAAATGTACATATAACAAATGAGGAAAAGACATCGTAGACATCGTAGGAGGTATGCCAGTAAAACCCCTACGTCTATTAGCAAATCGCCAAAACGATACAGCATTAGTACGAAAATTGTAATGAATGAGCACGTTACAAGAACGGAAGCGGAACCGGTTGTAACTTCGATGCCGAAGCGGATGCCGCGTATTTGAACACACGCAGTTGATATGCTGAGCGATGAGTATAAAATGCAGGGCGCGCTCATTTAAGGGAGGTCTTAAATACACGTAAGTGATTATTTGATCACAGAGTATTAGGAGAGGTAGAACGAACAGGACAACACAGGGGCGTGGAAAGACGAAATTACAGACGTGAAGTTGGTGACAGCTTCGAGCTCCAATCGTATTCGCGTATTCCAAAGCCACGCAAGCTTCGCTTTGTCAAGTTTCTCATAATTAAGCAGCCGCGTCGAGGAGGAAAGAGCCCATCGATTCGTTGGAACTGGATCGATCCGGCGGTCTCATCTCGAGGGTAGGAGGGTAAAAGATCTTCCGCAACAATCGATAAAGGAGCCTTGCGCACAGCATCGTTGCAAAATATCCAAAAGTCCAGTTGTCTACCTTGCACGTAGGAAATACCGCATAACTGTTTCATGTTGTTATAATGTATCCCATCAAGCATGTTATAATGAATCCGATGTTGTGTTTTGAAACTCGCAAGATATCTATTGACTTTAGGATTGTAAACCTAAATATGATTACCTAGTTATGCGAATTTTTCCTCGGCCCGAGTCGATACTTATGCCTATTGCTTCTAAAACTTTTTTCTCAAACTGTTTCTTCTATCAAGTTGAATGTTTCTCCTATTCGAGGATTCGGAACGGATATTTCAACTAAAAATAATAAAACTATCCATGATGCGATTCTAGCAGTATTGCCGAAGCTACATTTCTAGCAGCATGGAAGGACATTGCTAGTGGAAAGAATCAAATTTAGAAGAGGTTTTTTCCTCCTTTTGTTAATGTGCATGATGAAACATGAAACGAATCAATTCATTCGACAGAATTCGGTCGTAATTTCAGGTTGCTTGAAAAATTTGTCAAAATCAACGATGGGATGAACAGCATGAGATCTAACTATGAAAAATGAAACAAAATATAATGAGATCTAACATCTTTGGAATACGGCCAACGATAGAAACTAAGTAAGTTCCATCCACATTGTTCACCATTGTGTGATACATGGAATCGGATTTGGAATAAGTTTGAGACTATATTTTATTTCACCCAAAATTCTTTTGTCTTTTTGTGATTTTTAGTTGTTAGCAATAGCTTCGTTAACAATGTGGCGTGTAGTGATCGAGAGGAATATTTTCACGCCTAACTATAACACAAAGGAACTACAAAAAAAAATAATATCCAAAACCACGTAACGAAATCGACGGATTAAGCATTGACAACGATTTTAAGAATATTCACATCAAAAACCGCTGTCAAAAATACATTAGCCTCCGATTAAAGTGCTGCAAATCGGAACCATAATCAGAAGAGATTTGTCTCTGCTTAGTGTATAATAAACGTAATGCTTAATATTTTTAGTAATAATGTTCTAGGTGTGGCTCCGATTTATCTTCGATTAGTTCGATATATTTTATCAAAATGTTCTACAGGATGATATGCGACATTGGCCTTCAGCCTATTAAAGTGCTAGTAGTAGGCTCCGTTTAAACTCCGATTATAGCGATGTTTTCCGCAAAAATGCTCTAGGGGTTATTATTTCAAATTCCTAAACATTGAACAATAATATCGCGGGCTGTTTCGAGTTCCACACACATAAACTCGCATCTGTTGTTGAAATCGCGTAGCTGACAGGGGAAAATCGCGTTCGTTGCCGCTTTGGGCGTTCGTTGTCACTTGGGAACTCGCGTTCGTTGCCGCTTGGGTAGTAGCGGCGTTTGCGAGTGTATTGGTGTGTTTTCCGTTCACACGATGTTTGAAAACACGCGCTCTTTCGGTCGTTAACCCCAAGGCGATACAAAAAAATGAACAAAACGTCATGTTTGTGCGCGCTCTCTCTCTCCCTCTCTCTCGTTCTCGCTCTCGCTCGCATTTGTTCGATTCGCCTGCTCACCGAATCACTCTCACTCAATCTAACCGTTTTTGCTTGCGCCGCCTGCACGCACCGTTGGATTACCGGGAATTTCGTGAAACTACGATGGATGTGCCCCGAGCGTAGTGTTTTGCAAAGTGGTGCATTTTAGTGAAAGCTTTCGCTGAAGCTGTTTAAAAAACTCTCCGGTCAGTGCATCATCAGTTCACTGAACGTGTGTCACAAAAGCAAAGGTGCACACAGTTTGTCCCGCTGGTTGTGCAGAATCCCTGCCTGTGCTCTTCGCGTTGAGGGCGATTCTCTCTTTGGTTGTTCTCTCTTCCGGTGGATGCTCTATTTGAGAGATAGAGAGAAAACCGCCGTACGCGTTCGGTCTCTTTCGCACATTCATTCTGAACCTGGGCGCGCTTGTCCTCTTTCCCGTTGCGTAGCATCGTCGTTCCATTCATCGTTCCATCCATCGCCAAGCGCCGCCGCCGCTCTCAGTCGTCAGTTCAAAGCGTTGTTAACAGTTGTTCGGGGGAAAACAGTTTTTGGTACTCGCGGCCGGCATTATTTTGAATCATCGTACTGTTTCGTACCGCTGTTTGGTGCAAAGTTCAAAGGAAAATAAGCGTAATATTCCGTAACCTTTGCGTGGTGAGGAAGCTAAGCAGCATTAAACGCTTCCGCTGCTGCCAAAAGTGCACCCAATCGGTCCAATCAATCCTAACCCCCTGCTCGGGCGCGGGCAGCAAAAGTGATCGCTCACGGTTCCGAAGGCGGCGGCGGTTCGGCCAAATTCAGCCTCGCTAGGCCAAGCAAAGGCTGCTACGATGAAGGCGCTGTTGCTACTGGTGCAAAAGTTTGTTGTCAATCGAAAGAAACCTGTGTGTCGAGCAGCTCGGCGGTGGTGGTGCAGCACCAGCCCGTAAATAAATGGCCAGTTATGTTAACCAGCTGTAGCCGGCGAAATACAAAAAGCAGCAGAAAAAAAAATGTTGTGCAACGAATTGTTTTACCGGGCCAGTGAACGATGTTTTCTGCGGCAAAATGTTGATACGGAAAGTGAAGAAGCGTTTGCTATCCCCGCATGGGTAGAAAAGATGCAACAAGATCGAAATGTGATGAAATATTGGTGATGCTTCAGGCGTTCATCCTTCGATGGAGTGGTTGGTGTTTCGTATTTGTGCAAATTATCCGGTTTAGTGCGAGTTATAGCATAGATTTATAAGCCCGGTCATCGTGGAACAAGTGAAAATTAAGCTTCCGCCCGTTTTGTGCCCGTACGTGAAAAAGCATTGAGAGTGTCGCCTCCTTAGATGAGGCTAAAAAATGTGGTAGCTTTTTAAAGGTAAACGACAGGTTTCGCTGGTCTCTTCGGGTTTTTTTTTGTACCCCTTGCCCTGATAACGCAAGCAGCGTAATTGCAAGATGTAAAAATAAGCTGCTACCATACCGCCTGCCATTGAGCTGGTTAAGTGAATGAAATATCAGCTATTGACAGTTCTCCTACACGTCCCTTCTGATAAGATCTCTGCACCCCAGCCGTAGCCGATTTGGGTGGGGTGGGCGGGCGAGTGATGCAGTGGGAATGCTAGGAAGCCGGAATGTATGTACATAATGTGCTGAAAAGGTTAGTGACCAGGCTTCACAGTCAGCATCACTTCCGGGCAATGCGGTTTTACGTTCCTTTCTCTCTTTTCCCCCTCTCTCTCTCTCTATCTCTGTTGCGCTCTCTCAACGGTTTGTCTGCAGCTACACTGCTACACTCCCTGTCCCTGTCGCACTAGAACACACGCACACACACACATATGTACACGCCCTTTAGTATACTTTCTCCGTCCCATTCCGGCACCCGATGTTCGTGTGCTTCTAATTGAGTTTATTCTCATTAGAAAATGCCTTTTGCTTTCTCTTACTTTCATCCGTCCGCGACGTGGTGAGTCTCGTAGTGAAAAGCTTCAACGAGTTCATACTTTTAGAAGCATTGTGTTTTTTTCTTTCATTGACTTCAGCATATTCACGACTAACAATTGTGCATTTTGGAATTAGTCATCAGCGAAAGAGTCATCTGGTGCTGCCATTGTAACGATCAGTTTATTCTGCACGGAAGTCGGAACGACGGCGAACGTGTTTAACTAAAGACATGAAAATTTATAGTTTAGCTAAGTTAGATTTCTTAGCACTCAAAGATTGCTTCCGAAAGTAATCCAAAAATCAACCAAAAGCTGCTTCAAAAATATCTTTAATTCGACAGTATGTTTTTTTTTGTATGAAAAAAAAATCCATTTTTTCGGCATAAAATAGCAAAAGAACCATATTTTATTTAAATACCTGCAATGGATACACGTTCTCGAGCCCTTTCCGTTACATCCAGGCAGGCCGTGGTCCCCGCCCCGACTTGTCGCAAGAAGCAAGCAAGAATCCGTCTCCATCCGCCACCGGCATTTTGAAACGGGCGCGGGGGTTTGTGTGTGTTTTCTAGAAGTCTCACGCCGCTTTATAACGGCCGCACCAGCAAAACGTAGAAAGAGAGAGAGAGTGAGGGAGACAGTGAGCTGCGTCGAATACATGAGCTCCCATTCTGCTCCAACCCCTTCTCCGGCATCATTTTCCCACCGCCACCGGCGCCACAGACACAACGCGCCGCGCCGCGCGATAGCTGGATCCATGTTTTATAATTAAATATGTGTCAAAAGAGCAATAGCCTTTTCTCCACGCCGTTTTAAGGTTGCTCGAGGATGTTGCCCTCGATTCGCACGAGAGCGAGAGAGCGAGCGAACGAACAGCAGCAGCAGCAGCAGCAGCGTCGCGATCAATTTTGCTCTCTCGCGTTTGCTGTTACTCACGTGTTTTCTCTACGGCCCGGCTCGCTCTCATGGGCGGTGCATTGGTGTGCGTTGTTTTTGTTCGTTTTCTTTTTCTCTCCATTTACTAACTCCGCGTATGTATGCCCTTTCTTCTACGCACTTCGTCCGTTCACGGTGGATGCCGCGGGAAATTGCAATTGCACCCGAAAACATCGCTAAGACCTCCGAGACCCAGCAGCAATCCAGGTGCATTTCTGGTGATTATGACGTTTTTTTATATCTGTTTGTTTGTATGTGTGTGCGTGTGTTTCTTACCAGCGCGACTTGCATGATAGTATTTTGCCTACGCATGCATGCCTACTGTGGCAAGGGACTTGGGGCGGCGAGTAGCTTTTCCTCCTTGCTGGCCAGACACAAATAGATCCAGAGAGGAGGACCTTTGCCAGCGGCGTTCGATCCGGTGGCCGTCGTGTGTGGCGACATTTTGTATGCACTGGGTTGCAATGGCGATGGCTAGATTTTCCCCCCGACCGTCTGAGCTATTTTTATGGAACGAAATCGGCGGCGTGCTCGCAGCTGAAGGCGCACGCGATGCGCATTTCCGGGTATGAATCCGAACTGCAGGAACCGTCCAAAATTCCCCCCCCCCCCCCCACACACACACACACGCGCACGGGAGCTGACTTTTCGCTGAGCCCCAAACACCGATAGGCAGGGGGGAAGTTGTTGTTTCACTTTTCACTTCACGGAAATGCTCGTAATGCTCTCGCGCCAAAGAATCGTGCCAAGAATGAAGGTGTTTCAACGGAAAGATGGGCGAAACGAAATTTTCCGACACGAGTGATAATGTTCTCCGAAACACTGGCAAACAACCGTGGGCAATGTTCTGTGCCTACAAAACATGTGGTGCTGAAGCGGTTGTGGTGAAATGTTTATTGTGTTATTTCTTTCTACCAGAGCGTGCGAGATTGAGGATGTTAAAATTTGGCGAGTGAGAAAAAAAAAGTAGTGAAATGCAAGTACACACTGAAACTTGTTGTACGCGTTACCGGATGTGCAGTGTTGGTGCAGTGTTGTGAGGTGAAAATTTGATTGTAACACGGAAGAATCTTACCACGGTCTTTGGAAACAGTGGTGCCACGGTGCCACGGTGCAATTGATGAATTTATCAGTGTGCGTGGTGTGGTCAAGTTTAGAAGGGAAAGAAATTTTGGGCTAGCCCCAGTGCCGGAATCGACTCAAGCAATGGCCGACGATAATGGTTAGCTACAAGTATTTAAGGTGAGTGTTTATTGTGTTTTTTTAGTTTTTTTGCTGTAATTCTGCTAGCTATAAATGCTTAAATCATCGTATAAAGTCTGAACATTTGACACGAAATCGTAGCTATGATTGGATGAAACGATATATTCATACACAAACGCGTATTGTTTGTAACAAGCTTCAATTGACGGCATCGTTTTGATAATGAGCTCCATGTCCAGCTCACCTTTTGATTAGCCAATATTATTTGGAGAAAAAATGCTGCGTAACATCACTTCAACCATATCTTTTGTTTTTTTTTTTTGGGACAAAAAGAGCAATTTAAGAGATAACTTATGAAGAACTCTGTTGGAAGTGATATGACACAAAAGTAGAATAAGTGTTTGTGATTATTTTTTGTACAATTTTTTAAATACAATTATCAATTATCCATAAAGGAGAGCTAGTTTTGAACATAGCGTGCAAAAAGATTTAAAATTTTTAACCATTTGTTTGCGCCTGAATATGCGTACTCAAACGATTTTTTAAAACCTGTTTTTTGTTAAACTTTGTTTATTTTTAAAACAAAATTTGACACGATTTTCATTCCAACAAAATATGTTAACCACGGTGCTTAAGCGCTGCGAATATACTGACAAATTTCCTACAGATTTTAAGTAAAAAAAGTAAAATTGCCGCACTTTGTTGGGTTGCATGCATTTGGGTTTAGGAATGGAATTATTAAGAAATAAATTTAGAATGCACACAAAATGCATGAAAAACCAAAAGAATGGAAAAACAAAGATTAGAGATGATTTGTTTAACTTTACTCATCAAAATGAACTAAACAAAATTAAAGTTAATTTACTACTATCTATTGAATTGTAACAATTTCGTACGCGATTATGTTTTTTGTTGTTTTATTTTTTGCAAGTTATATCTATTGGTTTTCATAATAATATTTTATTCTTTCATGGTAAAGTTGAGCAGACATAAGGTTCATATGGATTTGAAATACATGTAGATAATCATTTATTTAACTCTCATCCTTTTGTGAAATGCACATATTTATTCTCCATATTTGTGTATTTCTAACAACATATTCATAATTGGTTATTCATAACCAAACTATCCTTCAGCCCGAAATGGCCCGAAATGAAACCCGTAATTGGCGTCGGAATAGTTGATAATTTTTCGAAAACCCGTCAATAAGTAGTCCGAAAGAAACTCCAAAGTGCCCGCTTCTATGTGGATTAGTTTCATGTTTCCCTAATTGCACGAAACAGACGCGCTCGTTTGGACGGAATGGCATCCAAACGCACACAGTGTAAATGTAACAAAGCATGCCAAAAATTGGACTAGCTGTCAAATCTCGCTTTATGACACGCGAACAGGGGGGATAAAAGAACAACAACAAAAAACACATACACACAAACACACGTACACGTATACAAAATTGCGATCTGCATCGCTCCCCACCGTAAGGGTGACCTTCGTTTATCAACCTTGATAAGGAGTTCTCTCAGTTACACCACACACCGCTGGTGCTGCTGCGCATTCGTTTGCGATATTTTATTGCCAAAACTAGCGCGCATAGTGAAGCGCGCGGAAGGGTTGATGAGGAAGGAGCAAAAAATCAACGTTCGCCTATCAACACGCAAAAACCTACATCATCATCATCATCGTCATCGGTCGTCACCAGCAACGGAAAATAGCAGCGGCAAATTTCGGCTTGGACACGTCGTTCTGGTCTGCTCTATCGACCGTTATATGGCGGTAGCAGTGCTGCTGCTCTGCTGTCGCGACTTTGTCGCCGTCAGCCAGTGTTGGGAGAGATATCGACGATGACGGTGGCGGCGGCAGCGACGGCGACGGCGACGAGATAGATAGAATTTGTGAGCGGGACGGGACGGGACGGGACGGGGAGGGACTGGTACGTACGTACGCGGACGAGTCAGATAGCGCGCGCTAGCAGGGGTCAATGAACTTATATTATAGATACGCACAGCGATTCATTCGTGTGCTGGTGGGTGGGTGCGGATGAGATGCGTGCACGTACCCCGCACTGTGAGCGCAGGATATGTGATAGCAGAAGGTGGAAGGGTGAGGTGGGAGGGTGGGTGTGTGCGTCGTGCGTACGATACGGACGACGTTCCTGCCAGAGAGAGAGAGCGAGAGCGCCATCATTCGAGGGTTCGCTTTTCGGTTTCCGTGTTGCTAATTTTTCGGTGCGTTTCTGTTTTTTTTTCGCCTCATTTCATCCAACCTCACATTAGAGTGGGTGTGATCTCGCTGCGGAATCGCACATGGGTTTGAGCGACGCTGCGATACGTGCTAGTTTCCGTGCTAGGACCGATGCGACGACGGTTTTGTCGGGATACGAGACGAGACGGGAGGACTTTAAGCAACCTTGACATGGCCTTGGTGCCGGTGGTGGCCATGATAAGCATTCGAGGCTGGGCGAGATTTAGAATAAAGCGTCTCTATCTTGAAGGTTACGGCAGCAAGACTCCTTCTAAAAAACCGGGAAAACGTTGTTCCCGTCTGGAACCCGCTCGCTCGCCTGTTTTGGGTTAAATCAAATGTTAGCTTACACATGGGATTGGGGTCGCAAAAATATCCAACCCCATGAAGCATCAGCAAAGAAGACAATTTTTTGTTATGTATGTGACATTTTTAAATCTCAGCGCATTTTCTCACCGCAATTTCTTCGTTCGGCTTTATCCTGTGCCTACTCGATTGTTTTTGCAAATAAAAATGCAAATGCATCCAAAACAAATTTCCATCCATTTCTCGAGTGGTTCATGTTTTAAATTGAATATTTAAGAAATTATCTTCAAATGAGAAAATAGACATACAATACTTCAAAATTAATTGAAACATATTTTTGTTTTTACCGGTACGTATTTTCCAGTATCAATTTTATTCACAAAGAAACGAACAAAAAGAACCTATATCGAAAGATACTTTCCTCGGCCAAAGGTGCAAGGTGTATGCGTAAAGTCTTTGTTTGTTCTTTATTCCTTACCGTGTCTATGTGTGTGTGTAACCGAAATCTGTGATGCGATATCTTCCTGAGCATGCTTTAAACAACTGATACCCTTATTCTGATGATAATGGTTACTTACGTCATTCGTCAGGAGGTGTTTCGATATATTGGCATTTTTTCGTTGTTGTTGCGCTTACATTGCCATTAGGGTGATTTTTTTAAACGTATGAAAATATTTGATTTACACTTTGAATTCAACGAATCATCGGAGAAAATAGTTCGCAACAAATAATTAGAGGGTTATTTTTATAACTTATTTTCCATTTTAACTTGTTCGTGTGTATGTGTGTATATGATTTGGAGGAAATGTTATCTTATCTTTGTAATTTGCGAGTTTTTTTTCCCCATTGCCGTTCTGTTGAGGGTACTTCCTTGTAGATTTCAAACCGAGAGCTATGTTATCGGGAGAGCGCAGTGTGCTGATAACACGAACTGTTTGTTGGAATGGTGCGCGGTTTGCGGGGGTGAAAACTGATCGTTGATATTCACCTCTCTCCTTCCCCCCCCCTCCTCTCCCCTCCTCCATGCGTTAAATGTAAAAGGTTACATTTTTGTCCATTTTCCTTAGTAAGCAAACGATCCACAAACGAAGGAAACAAGTAAGAAATTGTTTCACCACGCATGCAAGTGCTACCGTGAGCATACGCGCGGGTGTTGTCGTCGTCGGAATGAAGAAACGTGCCGGCAAATGCAAAGGTCATCGACCTTTGGCCGCACTCGCGCTGGTGTGGAGTGCTGCAAAGTACGAAGTTACAACCCTGCGCGACCCGCCCCGGCAAGCTTGACTGCGGCTGAGCAAAAACAAAACGGTGGAGCTGGGGAAATTCCTGCGGAATATCCTTTCTCCATGTCCGATGGCTAAACTATGGCTACGGCACGAGCATTAGAAACTTACCCGTACGCGTATGATAAGGTCCTGGCAGTAGATTACACGCACCGGCGAAAAATGATTCGCAAATTTTGCTCACATAAAGTTCGCTCGCTTTTCGGAAGGCAAAAAGTGGTGAAGTGCAAAGTGAGTTTGCGCACGGTTTGTAGTTTGGTCTTAGTAGGCATTGCTACTATCCTACCGCCGCACGGGTGCGCTCTCACACACACGCGCACACACAAGCACACACACACACATACACACGTGTATCCCGCGCTCGCTTGTAATAATGTAGAGCACCACTGCACGTGCAGTTTGCGGAAAAGAGAGAACGAAAGCAAAGGTTCGTAGGGTACTGTATAGGGAGGAAGGAGAGTAGGACATTTGTTGACATGTCCATGAATGAAGGTCAATGACCGTGTCGTGCCCTGCTGCTGCTGTTGATGGTGGTGGTGGTGGTGGTGGTGGTGGATGGAGGTATTTTCTTTTCCCATGCTTTCTCTCCGACGCTGCTCTTCCTTGTGCGTGCCATCGTGTGTGTGTGTCTGTGTGTATTACACGCCCGAAACCTATTTTTTGTTCTCGTTCTCTAAAACGCGCTCTCATGGTAACGATGTTTTCTCTCTTTCCATCGCCGCGTTATCCTGGAGCATATTTTGTGGTGGTGGCCCGAGTATCCTTTTTTATTCGTGGAAGCGCACGGAATGGATTCGTGGAAGATGTTGCGGTAAGGGTTTTTTTTTGTCTCGTTCAGAGAGAAAACGGCAGAAAACGGGTCTGCGCCTTGTTTTATTTATTTATTTTTTGTTTTCTTACTGAACCGAGGGGGGGGGGGGGGGGGGGGGTTTATCTTCATCG
>KI915053.1:2695056-2778830 GCA_000473445.2 Anopheles farauti
GTGTGTGTTTGTGTGGGGTGGTGGGGGGGGGGGGGAGAGAGGAAGAACGCGCTGGTTTCGCTAGGTCAAAAACACGGAAGTGCCAAGTGCCGACGGCGACGGGTAGTCGACCTGTGAGCGACTGTTAGTACTACGACAAGGGGCGTACATAATGTGCCAGAGGTGGGTGGTGGGAGGTGGCGGTGCTGGTGGTGTGTCGTCTGCCTGCGGCCCCGTTAGTGCAATCAAGTGCATTGCTCCGACGTTCGCTGCATTCACTAGCGAGCTGGTAAGGTGAGTGGGATAGGAATGGGGAGGGGGAGGGGGAGAATTTGCAGTGGAGGAGGAAGCATAGAAGAAGTGCAATCTTATGTGTGTGTGTGTTTGCCGCTGTACGCAGTGCGTCAAACGAGTGCGAGTGGTCGGTCGGTGTGCGATATGGAACTTGTTATGGTAGGTCGTTGTCAGATATTAGAATACTGTTTGTGCCCAACGTTTGAGGCAAACATGCAGAAGCAAATCCCACCACCCCATCCACACTACACCTTCCTCTCCCTTACCCTTACAACCAGAAAAGAGAGCAGCACACGGCATGCAAAAACAAAAGCCTCCTTCGTTCTGGCGAATGCGCCATGTGTCTAGCTTAGTGTTTTTGTGTTTATGTTGGTGTGTGTGTGTGTGTGTGTGTGTGTTTCTTCGAGGGTTTAAAAATATGAACACCACAGATATATGCATATTGCGAACCGGGCCCCGGGTGAAATGCGCCGGGCGAGAAGTGCATTTCGCCGCCGGGCTTTCGCTTGCAACATTGGCGCGCGCATCAAACGCTGCTGCATTCGCCAGGCAGGGCAAGGCAGGGTAAGACAATGCAAGGCAAGGGTAGACGACACACGTTTCGCCCTCTTTTCGCGCCTTCGCGCCAATCCTTGCCTTTGCTCGCCGGCTGCCTGACGGTGAGCGATGGGATATATGGGATATGGGACAAAGAAGCGGCAAGAAGGGGTCTGCCTCACCAGCCACTGGGGGAGGGGGAGGGGGAGGGAGGCTTCAACAATACCAACGAGCGCTTGTTGCAATTGCACCTGTGCCGTGTGACATATTGTGGCAGGTCATGTTGTCTTTGTTTAAGCGGATAATTAATTGTGATTTTTTTTGGCTGATACAAGACCATCTAGTCATCATTGTTTTTTATGTTCGATCAACTGTCGATTTGGGGGAAGTTTTGAGAAAATTCCGAAACACTGTTGCAAATTAGCTGTTTTGATAGTTTTCGATATGTTTTGTAAGAGATAAAATGGAGGTTTAGAAAAAAATTATATCAAACTTTCACTAGCTATTGCAGATTAAATTTGATTGTGTTTCTCTTGTCTCCTCTAAAATATGCTTTTATGACAAATGCTATGCTTAAATGAAAACTCTCGGCACTACTTAAATGTGTTTTTTTTTAATATTTTGCGATACTTTTTTGTACTTTGTAGTGCGATATTTTATTTCGCTTGTTCGCTTTTTCGCAGGACTATAATTGGGTCCTGGTTAATGGAAAGAGTTTCATTTATGCTCTAAAGGGTTAGTTAAAAACATGCTATGCAACAAAACAAAAATGATGTTAAAAAATCGAAACATGTAAAATACCGTTTAAATTCCCATTTCAAATGGGATTTTTTTATGTTTTTGGTTGAATCTCATGGGATACGATTTATATTTAATTTGCTTAAAAAAATTAGCTCTTCTAGAATGAACAGGAAATGATTTATTTTTGTATTGTGTTTTGTTGTTTTTTATGTTTTTTTTGTATTTTTGTTTATTGTGTAGTATCAATCTGCTTTTACGTCACAAAAAAATGGAACGGAATTAGGATTAAATGCGGAATTTACGACAAACTCATTTGAAATCTCAAATTAGCCTCTACCGGTAACTGAAACGTTTTTATTTTTGTCGTTTGTACTACGCTCAAATGTATTATGCAACATAAGAGCAGGTAAAAAGCATTCCATTCTTCGATTCCAGCAGCTGGCTAGAAGGATAGGAAAACAGATTTTCGGAAGGATTCGCCGATATGCGAAATAAAATCGATATTAATTCTGCAAGGTTGGTGACCTCGCTTCAGGGTCGCCATGGGTCGTTGACCTCTCTAGAACCTTTGCTTGGTTGTCCAATCGAAACCACCATCCCGCTCTACCATCCATCCTCTGCCCCCTGCCACATGCACTTGGTGGTACTCGAAAAGTCTGCCGTAGACTCATTTCGGTACACACAAAATGCACATGCTCGTGAGCGAGAGTGTACTTACACATACACATACGCACAATTATGCTGCCGCCCGAGAAGCATACACATTGTTTCGTCACTCCGTCACTGTGATACTGCGCGTGCGTGTGTGCACAATCGGCCGAATTGCGTACGCCGTAACCGAACAATTATGTCCGCCGCTTTGGGAATGATCGTTTAGTGTACGACATCTGATGCTCCATCGATGAATTACGCGCGACAAAGTGTGGACGTGTTGATACCAATAAATAGAAGTAGCAAAAAGCAGCAGTAGTAGTAATGAGATAAGCAGACGTTTTAAATACACCTCGGTCAGGAACAAAATTCCGTTAAAATTTCGCGTATGTTTTGAATGCGGCGGCGGGCGGGACTCTGCGAAAATAATGTTCAAAGTTCGTTTCACTATCGTTTGAGTGGCCGGTCATCGTCACTTCCCCTGCAGCTGAGTGTGAGTTCCCTTTGAAAGCAAGCCAAGCAAAGCATATGGTGTACTCTTTCTCGCACAGTGTTTCCCCGCACAGACACTCTTGGCGGCGCTTTTAAGTGAGTGCGCGCGCACGCTGGGAGGAGGAGAAATGAGCTTTTTATCGTTTTTATCGTTTCAACCGAACGGTAGAGAAGCGCTTGACGTGGAAAGCTCTTTGGCTGGTGGCAGACAGCGCGCGCTCGTATGGGTGTGTGTGAGTGGGTGATGTAGTTGAAGGCAAGCATGCAAAAAAGGGGTGGGCAGAGGTGGAAGTTGCAATGATTCGCGTTTGCCAAACGCCGCGCTATTGAAGTGCGTCGCCTTGCCCATGCCGTAGCATTTATTTAGAGACGGTGATGACGGAGAGGGAAAGAAACAGATAGAGAGAGAGAGAGAGATAGAACGAGAGAGAGACAGAGAGAGCGAGACTGAGCGTAGTCACGTAGCAGCAGCTGCTAGAGAGGAAAATGATAATGATTGTTTGCGTGTGTGTGTGTGTGTGTGCTGGGAATGGTGGGGGCGAGGAAAGGGGGTGGGGTGATGAATTTGCGCTATGTGGCAAATTTTCCGACCTGGGGTAATGTCGAGTGCATTCACCCCTAGTGTTGGCAGTGAGATTGTCCCTACAGCCAACCCTTTCTGGCCAACATCGCCACCGAAGTTTAAGCCGTGCCGTGTCCCGCCGCCCTAAACCCCTTTTCGAATGATCCCCACATACACACACACACACACACGAGCTGGCACACCCGACCCCCCTTCCTCTCCTCAATCTCTATTTTCTTTTCTCTTTCTATGCTTCTGTTATATGTTATCGAACGCGGTTTTAGCAGAGCGACTACTAAAAAATTCGCTACTATTCAACCGAGTCAAGAGCGCAAGCGGCATGGTGGTTATGCAATGTGCAGCAACCCAACAAACGAACGCGAACTCGTCTATGCACGGATTCGTAGCATAGTGTCTCGGCGGTGCTTATGTGGCGGCGACTTTTCCTCCTCGGCCACCATGGCGTACGGGCCTCGGTCGACGATGCGGTACTTCCAGGTTGTTTGTGCGAGTACGATGAACAATCTGTTAATGGGTTTGTCCATGGCATTCCAGGTACACGATGAGACACACATCTCTCTCTGATTAACTGCCGCTAAATAAGTGCTTAATTGCATCAAAAGCTACTAGTACTTTGCTGTTTTACATAATTCACATTCGTTCATCGCTACTGATAATGTAGTGTTGGCGGAGAAAAAAAAAACGGCAAGCTTTTCGCCGGGCAATAGAAGCTTTTATTAAAGAAAAGTTCTAACTAAGTTGAACTTAACGACCAGTCCATCGGGAGCGATCGGGTACAAGAACTCAGTTGTTTTTAAATGGCATAGAAACAATTTGAAAACGTAGCTTAGCTTTATCATTATTATTGTTGTTATTATTACTATAAAAGTGTGTCTTAAATATCGCCGAAGTGAACAACTATCACCTAACCAACGAAACTAACACGGTTTAATTATTCGAATATGAAAACCCGACGACCACATTGTCTCGACGTAAGATCCTTGCAAGTCCTTGGGACCAACTAGTAACCCGCTATTTTGCTAACAAACATATTCATCCCCTTAATGAGTAATGCTGCTTCGCTTTGGTACACTATCATTCAAAAAAAAAAACGAGTACCAATGTACCTATAAGATGGCCGATGCAAGACGCTACTTCATGTAAACCCAGCGAAACGTGCGCGACCGACCTTATGGGCCGACCTTATTGCACGCGGACGCGAGAGACTTAATTTGTAAAGGAAAATGCGCTTGCGCTTTCCGGCTGGTAAGTTGCGTGGGTTGCTCCTCAAAATGGAATCTTCTAACGGTGGTGAAGGTGTGAATCATGCCAGTACGCCAAACCGTGCAAAGCTTTGGACGTTTTTAGACAAATTTACCAGATTTCAATTTTACCACCAACTCCACTCGTGTCTGTGAGTTTCGATGCCGAAGATCTCCGGCATCTTAGTGGGCTGGTGCGCTTAGAATGTTGTCCGTCTGTCGATATTTTTAGCTATTTCCGGAACCCAAAAAACCTTGCTTCACGCATGCGCAGCCACGCAGGCCTCTGTCCACACTGGGCATGGTCATTTCTTCACCGGTGGTGCATCATGTGCATCCCCCCAACCAAACCAGGGCGACCAGGGTTTTTTGTCTGGCTTATTATTGTGGGAGTATTTTTCCGAGTTTCCACTGGCGTGGCACGGAAAACGAGACCGGCCAGAAAAAGTCCACACATTTCGCGTGGTGGCATACATCGCGAGGCGTGAAACGAGGAAGAAGAGCGTAGCGGCAGCTGCAGCCGTCGCCTCCCCTTCGCGATAGCTTTGCGCTTTTGTAGGTCAATGGTCGTGAACGGCAGTCAGTCGATTGCGTAAAGCAACATAGAATGACGTGTAGTGAACGCAACACAGCAGGCGGCGGCGACGACGACGGCGGCAGAGACGCGCGCGCTTTTACCTGTGCGCTCCACCGCACCGCGTCGCTGCGTCATAAATGCCATGTCTGTCGTCTCTCTCTCTCTCCCTCGTTTTCTCGCTCTCGCGTCTAGCATTCAAGTGCGTGCGTGTGTGTGTGTGTATTGCTAGTTAAGAAAATGTATAGAGAATAGAGTAAGTAGATGAGTGCAGTG
Organism: Anopheles farauti; assembly: GCA_000473445.2. Taxonomy (NCBI): domain Eukaryota; kingdom Metazoa; phylum Arthropoda; class Insecta; order Diptera; family Culicidae; genus Anopheles; species Anopheles farauti. The sequence goes on from KI915053.1 coordinate 2,700,425, forward strand.
TTTTAGACGGAGATGTAATGTTAATCAAAACACACAAATAGACGATTGGAAAAGGACGCGTTCCTGTTCCTGATGCGCTGGTTGAATGTTCCTGTTTTTTTTTGTACCAATATAAACACTCGCACGTATGCACTTATTAAATGATGATTGCATTCCGTCCCGGAAAAAGGGGACTACTACCCAATATACATGTTAATGAAATGATAACATGATCGTAATAAAAAAAACAGTTTTTCCAAATAATTGTAATCGAATCGGCTTTGAAATGGAACTGGAAAGCCGATCGTTGTGCGAACATTGTGCAGGAAAACGGAGCCACATGAAATACACAAAATCGGCACGGGCTTGTAGTGGTGAGATGCAGGGCCGCGCGCCGGCCCCAGTAAGACAATGAGCTTGTGCATACAGTGTGGCCTAGATTCAGGTCAATATTCCCCACAGCCGCGCGCGGCACCGTTTACGCTTTGGTGCCAAAGTTCACCCGCCACCACCAGCGGGCGCCGCGCACTGGAGGGAAGATTCATTTTCGTAGTAAAACATCCTTCACTCGTGTTAGTGGTTTCCTGCTCCAGAACCACGAACGAGCGCACGATCCTTGCAGGTGCAACACGGAAACAAATGAAGAACACAGCGTGCAACGGTAGCATGGACATTTTTTTCCAACCACTTTTCCTATGAGACATTTTACTTTCCTCTTATGCTCGAAATCGCCGTTTTCGGTATGTTTGATATGCTCGTCTCGAGTGCATTTTAAAGCAGCCTTTAATTCGGTTCCCGGTCCGGCGGTATGAGTTGAGTACTATCTTCCTGTCCCTTCCCACCCTGGCTTCCCATCAAACATTGACCAGCAGCACAGGTACACGAGGAAGCATAATAACCCTTACGTTTGTCGATGAAGTTTTTAAAAATACACAAACACGCACATACACACACACACACGCATATACATATACACAGTGACCGACACGAAAACAGAAAATAGAAAATGAACTCGCCACACGGTGTGTAGTTACACAGATGGTGTGTGGGGTAGTGTGTTTTGCTCGATGCGTCACACGAGCAACGTGGCTTCGGCAATGTACACAGCAGGCAGGCAGGCAGGCAGAAAACGCGACGGCAATGACAGTGTCGTCTTAGTAGGTCAGCTTCACAGCGGGCATTGCCCTTTGCATCTACTATATAATGAAGCACACACACACACATGTACACTACACACCGAGCCGAACTCCCGACGTTACGCTCTCTCTCTCTCTCTCTCTCTCTCACACACACACACACACACACACACACGCACACATCGCTGTTTGTGGTTCTCTCCCACTCTTTATTTTTCGTTCTCTTACACACGGGCGCGACGGCAGAGAGTTTCGCCTGCTGAGTTGCGATGTATAGGTGCCACATAAGTTTGTAACTATTGGTTTTTGACATTCAGTAAAATGTGGCATTTTTTTCACGCACTTAATGTATTGGAATTTAAATTCCCACTATGATTCATCCGTTTACGGATAAGATGGTAAGCAATCGATTTTTGGGACGTTTTAGAGTTAAAAAATTAACGGCTAGTTGCACATTAAACAAAAAAAAACAAGACTAAATCATACCCGAAAGTATCGACAACATTTAAATCTGCGTGAAGCATAAATGTGTGCTTCAACCATCTACCCTCATACAGAAATCAAACGAAAAGAAACAAACACACATCCAACGAAAAGAAAGTCAAAAATATTATGTTCGCAAAAAATTATGTTCGCAGTGTGAAAATAATCTAAAAGCTTAATAACATTTTCACCGCCAATAGATGGCGCCACTCTATCATATCGTGACGAGAAACAGATTTTAGCAATGAGTGCGATGTTTTTTTTTAATGTTTTTGCAAAAACTATTCCGAAAATTCCGCTCGTATTTCTTCTGGATGCATAACACAAGAAGAAAGCACTATATGAGTATTTACCAAATTTTTTTTGTTAAGGTTGTTTCTCCCAATTTTGTATCGTACGATTTAGTGACATATAACACCCAATACTGTATGTTAGTTTGTTCTCATATGCTTTTTTTTTCTTTATATATTTTTAGGTAAAAGCATCGTTACGCGTTACCAACACAGTTTTTGTGGTCTATTGGTCGGTATGTAACTGTAAACGAGCTACCCCTTGTTCCCATTTATCCACCGTTTCATGTGTTTCGACATTTGTGGAAACCATTTTTACTGAAGCAAACTTCAAGGTGAAATGTTAATTTAAACCGATAAAACTTTTGCGAGCAAAAGAAATGCAGCCGCCGGTACTGGTGCTGCTGCGTTGAGCACAGCAAGAAAAGGGAAAGTAGAAAGGAACGAAAAGAAATACAGCCCAAAACCGGAGCCTGGCAACTGAACCGAACGAAACGAAGCTGGCGCGCTGATCGAGGAAACGTATACTTTTCGTAAGTACAGTTAACCAGGTCAATGACCTTACAAGCGTTCGTTTTTGATGGTCATGTTCGGGGGCTGGTATTATTATTTTTTTTTGTGTGTTAGTATGCAACGAAACTGTAACCGAAAGGTAAAATGTTGACTGCAGTAAGCAAAAAAAAACAGACTTCCCTGCACAAGGAAGCGAAAGAGATTGGGCTCCAACTCTGTGGGCAGAGAAATTTGCGACAAAAGGTACGAACGAAAGCAAAAGCAGAGCGTAAAGCTTGCCCAAAACGCAAAAGCAAGGGTTGCTCAGCGTTTATCTTTGGCTGCTCCTCCTAGCAACGCTTCAGTGTTCAGGGAAAATGCGATTTGAAGCAACAAAATTATGTGCAAACCGTTTTAACTTAAAATATTGCTTTCATTTTAGCAACCTTATTGGTTTAGCATAAAAGTATTTTTTCCCGCTTATGGGAGATGGGAGGCAGGATCATCCATGCTTTAACGAAATCATGTACGGATGGTTCGTTTTTTTCTATGACGGAGTTACATAACGATCATACGACGACGACAAATACAGCTATGCGCGTAGGCCGCTGTAACCAAATTTTTGCCAAGGGTTCTCACACACTCTAGTGACTTCGTTTGGAGCATCGCCGAGACGGGAAACCCTTCGCCACTCTGATGGCCATGTTTTTTTTGTTGTTGTTCATTACCTTTTCCCACCTTTTTCCTTTCGATTGTGCGGTCACATTCGGTTGTGCAGATCGAGCAAACACACACACACACACAAGTATTTGCAGCTTGAAACTAATACCTTCTCTCATTTCATACACAAACCCTTCGCGGCGATCGGTGGGTTCTTCACTATGGCAAAGCATGAAACGATCATTGGCCATATTGTATGTTAGGCCTGATATATGTTTGTGTATATATATATATGTGTGTGTGTGTGTGTGTGTGAGAGAGAGAGAGAGAGAGAAAGAGAGAGAGAGAAAGAGAGAGAAAGAGAGAGAGAGAGAGAGAGGCTGGTTTTCTAACACTTAATTATCGGTGTTTCGGATTTTTAGCAAATACGATGTTGGTCTGGCTTGCGCACTATCCCACCGGTTTGGTGTTTCCAATTTTTGTCTTGTTTTACCAGCATATCAAAATTATCGTATCGGGTATCGGTATCGGACTACGGTGGTCGCTCTGATGGTATGGGTATGGGTGAGGATGATTGCACAACGCACCCGTAAGTGCCACAACTTTTCGTTTCAATGACGTGCGGTCAATGTTCGTTTGCGACATTGCTCTCGGCCATCCCGATAGCTGCTGCTGGTGCCGTGTTGTTCGTAACTGCAGCAGCTGCATCTATGAAGGTGCTAGTTGCTAGTAATCATCGTAACTCCTAGTCCCTTTGAAACATTCGATCGAAGTAGTTTCTGGCTCATGTTTAAATAAAAGTGTTTTGTTAAACCATTTGTATCTCAAAAACACACAAAATATTGCACGTTGTGATCTCTTTGCAACTTATCTATCTGGCATCTCTTTGCAACTTATAATCCGGGAATAGTGTACTATTGCAATAGAACACACTGTACAGCTCTTATGCTAGATAGCACATTCTAATAATCAATGCTGCGATTTCCGTTAACTTTTTTTTTATTTTTGTTTCATAACAAAAACATACACAAACTACATTGCCATTTGCATTCCAGAGTGAAAAAAGGGCCAAGTTGAAACGTTTATCCCAGCCTACTTTGGCTCCTAGCGCAATGGAATCGGGAAGGAAAAGTGAGATTCACAAGTTCTGCACGTGCTTAGTAGGCGCGTTCGATGTTTTTCGTAAACGTTCTGCACTCACACACACACACGCACACACCGGTCCGGCGCATAATGGTATGTGGATTGAGAATGAACATAAGTCGAACGCATAAAACGTATAAATAAAGCAAACGCGAGCGGCTACGAGAGGGCTACCCTGCGTGCACATCATCGCATCGGGGCAACGGAGCCCCGGGTTCAATGGCTGACCTATTTTCCGAACGAACGGGAATCGTTGTACAAACGGTGGAGGAAAGCAAGCTCGCTCGCTCTCTCGCTCTCCTCACTCACTCTCTCACTCACAGTCTCTCCGTACTCGTTCATGCCCACCACCATACGCTTCACCATACGGAGAGGGCTTGTCGGTTTCGATTTTCTTTTCGTTTCCAATGCTCTCCTTCTCGCTTCCGCCCCATTCTTGCGTGCTGCTGGCTGTATCTCGTGTTCTGTGTGCCCACCCGCTCGTCCGTCCGCCCGCCAACCGGGACGGTGAGAGTATGGCTATTGCTAAAGAAACCTGTTTCCCTTCCATTTTTATTTAGTCGATCCCGTTCGCCATCGTTCAGAACGCTCGTTTGAAACTGTAGGCGTTTACAAAGCCAATGTGCGCGCGTGTTTGTGTGTGTTTGGAAGCGCCCCATAGATTTTTATGTGTTTTTTTAAAGATGTAGATCACTTAGTCCGGCAGACATTTGGAATTTTAGAACAATTCAAAATCATTCTCCCAGTGGCACCTTCGATTGTGTTGACGATACGTAATGTGTTATTTCTTTTTTTACTCTTGCTAATAAATCCTTTTAGCATTCGAAAGCCTGACGTTGGGAGATTCTTTAAACAACACTCACGCACATTTGATGGATGCATTTTTTGGTATCATATTTGCACAGCTGATCTTTGAATCGTAATAAATAGATCATCACCTTTCGAATGATTTCATTGGTTGAGTCTTTTCTCTATTGAATGTAAAAAAATCGTAACCAAACAACAAGTTTGAATGCACCGTTTAAATAATTTCAAATTGTCTTTTATTATCTCGCTGTTCCGCTACATAAAAAACATGTCAAGTCTACCACTGTTAAGGGTTTGGGAACTGAGGTGGTGGCGTAGTGGAGTTATTAATAGCAACATACATAAACAATCGGGTTAAATTAGGATTTGCTTATGCACAGCTCTCCAATTTCAGCTAGAACAGCATAAATAGCTAACTGTACAGATCAAATTGTATCCCCTACATTCAATACAAACAACAATCAAGAAACCATGTTGCATTATGGGACATTGTTTGTTACAAAAAAAACTAATAAGAATGTTTTTTTTTGTTTTTAGAAAATGATACTAAATTTGCTAGGACACTTCTACGGCTCAAATAAATTGCGATCATATTTTAAAGCTTTAAATCTGGAGATTAATTAGTGAAACGAATGAAGCGAATTAACATAAAAAAATAAAATTACACACTTTTTAACAGATATTTTAACAGACTAAGTAAGGTGTTATTAATTTTTTAATAAATGAATGAAGCAGGAAAAAATCTCAAATGCGTGTTAGAACCATTTTTCCGTTCCGGTGCCAGCCGGAAGACGCCTTTGAATACGACGATGTACATAGCCATATTATTTGTCGATCATGACTCTTTTTAAGCAGCAGTTACACTTACCTCCCTCGAAAATGTGGACGTTGGTAAGAGAAACTATAAGCAACCGTCGCCTGTAACTCTTTACACGATCGAACTTTGTTTTTTTTTATATTTTTTTAGGGAAGTGAAGTGTATTTTCAGTAACCTTCCTGTGGTTGGTGGCGTTTGCTTTTTTTCTCACCCGAAAAAGAGAAAGTATCCCCCCGGGGTATATAACAGAAGCGCACAGATAAGCAAAACAAAGGCAGACAAGGGAAGTGCAAAACAAAAGCAACATAAAAAAAACGGTACGACTGAGCGACCGAGCGAGATGGAGATAGCGAATTTGATGCGATGAGGAATGAGCTCGCTGCTCCCCGCCCCTGCTGCCGCTGCTGGACTTGGCTTTGGCAATGATCCTGGTTCGTAAGTTCGAAAACGTAACGATGGCGATGGCCCATGGCATGCTGGGGGATATTTCGCTTCGAAACGACTATTGTATGCATATGCGTGCCTCACGCCCCTTCCCCTCCCTGCATGTGTAGTGGTGGTGGTGGTTGTGGTGGTTTTAGCGCTATTGGTTACGCAAATTTGCTGCTTTGCTGTGCGACGTTAGACTCTCGACCGGCTCTAATTCGGTCGCCTACGGCCTACGTTTTGATCGGAGGGAGAGGAGAGCCGAAAAGCCACAATCATAAACTTTAGGGCATTGACCCGGCGGAGTTTGGGCACCCCGGTACCCGGTGTTCATTGGAAAGTAACAGGGTCGTGACTACAACGGTCGTGCAGGAGGCGCGCGCGAGTTGTTGGTGTAGCGATGCGCGCTAAACGACGGAAGTGTCTTCGGCCATCCGGTTACTTTCTCCAGGCGCGTGTGCGAATATGAATGTGTATGTGTGTACCGAAACCGATTGACGAGTCTTTTCGTTCACGTTTTGGCCTTTTGGTCGAACATTGTTTCGCACTCAAACAGTGAAAGAGACAGAGAGAGAGAGAGGGAGAGACGAAATGTTGAACTTGATCGTGATAAAAAATTTAATTTATAAATGTAAAAAATGTAAGCATAGTTTCCGGCACATCGCCTCACATGGTTTATTACAATAATACATAAATAATAATGTTTTTAGAAACACATTTTAAGTTGAACCGTTCCCGGTCTCGGTCATCCGAATATTGCTCTGCAATGTAATGGAAAAGGGTTTACAATGCACGTTTTGAAAGATAACAATCTACCTGTCATATCAAGTTTCCTCGTAATTATAACGAATTTTTTTTCCAAATTTACAAATCTTTCTACAATTTTACAGAAATTTACGGTGTAACGAGATTCAGTACACAAGCAGGTTTAAAGAAATAAGCAAATTGTACAAAATTGCATTGCTTGAAAGAATTTGGTAGAAGTAATATGAAAAGAAATTTACTACGTTTTCAGAGCGGTGTATCATTCAAAGGGGTTTTTTCATTTTAAAGGCTACGGAAAAGTCGGACACTGCATGTTTCGTGACGTTTAAAACGTCAAAAACGTCCGGCCTACTGAGTTGAGGACCGAGTTACATTATTGTAAATAATTATTAATTTTTTAATAAATTTTTGAAATGAGGAATAGAAAATTTAAGGAATTCGTGGTGATTTTGCGGTGCGCTAAGTTTGGAACGTGCCCAAGTGCGTTCAAACATTGCACTCGAATGCATAAATCACTGACAAATCTGCATATGAATACTCACATATTCGCGTTTCTTAAAATCCGCACGATCTCCACGTTTACTACGATCGCGCACGTGCCATGTGTGCGAATGCGTGCGTCTTAGTAAGCCGTGGCTAACGGGACGGTCGAGAGACGGAATAAAAAAAAAACGTTACTCTGACTTCATCATCATGTGGGTAGGGTAGGGGGTTAGCTTGCGAACCATAAAAGCAGTGGCACGGAGTAACTTTTAGTGGCTGGCCGCGCTACGAATGATAGTAAAAGTGGAATAACCAGTTTTACCTGGTCGGCGGCGGCGGGGGCGGGGACGGTGGCGGTGACAGACAACGGCAGTCAGCCAGCCAGCCTGCGGACAAACACACATCGACGAAGCAGGAAGGTTTGGAGTTTTCGATTTTTCGATACCACCGCGACCGCTGGTGCTGGGTGGTGAATGAAGCGTGTTGTGCATAAGATGTTGCGACGGGGAAAGATGATTACGGTGCGTGCATACACACACCACGGACACGACGGCGGCGGTTTCATGGTCGACAATAGAAAGTCAATGGCGACATGAAAGTAAAATTTTTGCCTGCTGAAAAATGTTTATGATATCATAACAAAAAAAAACACTCACACTGAGTGGAAACGACGTCATAGGTTGGTTTGCAGTTGAGTGGCGAAAGGACAGGAGGACGCGCTTGCCTGTTTTTCGTTTAGTAAAACTAATGCTTACACTTCGGTTTATTGCATATTTTAATCGATTGTGGGACGGTGACGTGAAACAAAATTAAATGAATTCATATTCATGTTAAATAATGTTAATAAATTATCTCCATAGTACAATTATAACTGGATCACATTGTCATTGAAGGTAAAACTCAAACCACTCAAACGCAGAAACAAGATTGTGATGCCAAAAAAAGTATATTGTCATAATGTTTCCTTTATATTCATAAAGATTCTTCAAATCCATTTAATTCAAGTTCATAGAACCTTATGCTGAACCCATGATGACCGAAGCATCCTTATGTTTCAATCCCTTACATATTCGTCATCAATAAATCGTTTGTGTAGCGCTTTTTTTTTGTCCAACACTGTGCAGCGTTGAACGCCTGCTATGACGTTTTTACTTAACTTAAAGCTGTTTTGCAAATCATCAGGCAATGTTTAAAATGTGATAATTAAATGCATGAAAAAGCGAGCGTTTTGATTCGAATATTATTTCATCACAACCATTTCCCGTGTGATTTGTTCGAGAGAATAAATATCAATATAAACAAATACGCTATGCGGCAACCTTTATCAACCTTAATTTAAGTGTTCTAAGTGTTTAACCTAGATAATCGCTACCTAGTCGCGAAACACAAGTTCAATGTTTATGTTAACACCAATCACGAGCTTTGCTCGATTGCGATGGTTTACTCCGAGTTGGGGCCGGTCGATCCGCTGGCCAAATCAGTTTCATAGAAAATTTCAGGAAACTGCACTGAACATGGGGAAATGGATTTGTGTGTGTGTGTGCTTTGAATGGGATGAGACGAGGGGGAAGGTACGTGCAAGGAGAGAAAGAGAGTGATGTAACACAACACAGTCCGTCCGTGAGGGCTGGCTTAGGCCCGGCCGGGCGAATGTATGTGTGTGTGTGTGTGAGTGTGAACGCTCATGGCGTTCGGTTCGAGCGTTTCGTTTCAATTCATTAAGGTGTTATTGAACCGACCTCAATTTTCAAACTCTCTAAACTGCTGCTACACATAAGCAATAGTGCTATTTGGACGCGCTTCGACTACTACCACTACTGTGCGCGCTACTAACGTTACCAATACCACACTACCCGTGGGTCTCCCATCCCAAAACAGTGGGACTGACTGGTCGAGATGATGATTGGGAGTGATGCGTACGGTACGGCACAACAAATGGCTGAACTCGTTCGTGAGCTTGATAACTTTGCTGTTTGTTGCTGCTGTTGTGCGCTGTTGGAAATGCCTCCTCCCCCCCCCCCACGACTATGCTGAACTATTGGACGTGAAGAGCGTACGGGAGAGTGGGAAGCGACGAAAGTAAGTTGCATAGGCTGCTTAGATTGGTGTGTGTATGTGCGAGACGTAGTGCAATATTGTTGACGACGGCGGTACGATTTTACCATTCCCGCATACCAATAAGATCCAACATAGTTCGGTTCAGCTAGACCACAGCCACTAGGGAAAGAGAGAGAGAGAAAGAGAGAGAGAGAGAGAAAAAGAGAGAGAGAGAAAGAGAGAGAGAGAGAGAAAGAGAGAGAGATAGAGTATGTATATGTGTGTGTGTGTGTGAAGCGTGCAGCAAACAAAACACCAACAAAAAATAAGATTCAAAATCGAGGAAACGTGGGATACTAAAGTGCAATGAATTGTTACGTAGCATCTGTGAAGAATGGCGTTTTGTTGTTGTTGTTGTTGTTGTGTGGAAGATTAATCGCGCAAGTTTAAGCTTTCATGGGGATGGTTTCGTCCCATGCAACGAGCTCAACCCTCGTGTCGGTATTCACTTGCACTTCAAACTAGCGAATAATTCCGGTTTCTCTCTCTCTCTCTCTCTCTCTCTGTCTCTCTCTCTCTCTCTGTCTCTCTCTCTTTCACACACACACACTCACACACACTCACACACACGTGGCACCCATGAACTTTAAAGAACTTTCCATCATACGTATACGTATTTCTTAACAGCGCATAATGGCAAATTCGAATAGGATGTTTTTATTCCATCGCCTGCTTCTATTTGCTTTCAAAATACGGTGGGTCCTTGAATTTGAATCAACGCAAGCCGCTGCTCACCAGTTACGTTTGCTATTTCTTTGGCCTAATTAGAAGCATCGAAGTAGGCACTGGTGTGTATAGAGCCTAACAACGATCCGCCCAAACAAATGCGCTGCGCTCAAAACTGACAAATATGAAAATGTGCTAAATATCAAAATAATAATTAAAAAAAACCCTCGTTGTGAACCCAGCGAATGCTTTCTACATTTTGCATTAAAGGGCAGCAGACAAAAAAATCAAACAACTATTTCACTGTCTGTCTCCGGCAGCGCTAGACTTTCCTTGACCCCAGCTGTCTGGTGGTGAATGACGAGCAGGCATATTTCTTGCAGAAACATCCAAAAACCAAAGGATCAAGCATTGTCCCTCAAAAATATAAAAAAGGCCTGTCCCAACGCAGGGACCCAATTTTTCGAGCCCGAAATCATCGATCGTGTTTTGTGGTGGTGCGGGAGAGCACCCGTTTTTTAATAACTACATTAAAATATAAACATTTTGCATACGTTTTAATTCCAAAAGTAAAAAAAAAAACATAAATCTACTCTCGTTACTCAAAAACAAATCGAAAGGTATGTCCAGCATGCAGCAAATGCAATAACAACAACAAAAAAAACTGTACCTATACGTTTCGAGCCATTTTACTTTCGAGGAAGTAAATAGAAAACCGCGTTTTGCTGCCTCCCTACCTGCCGCCTGCCTGCCCGTCTTAATCTGTGCTTCCGCCGCGTGTCGGTGGTGGTGATGATGGTGGTACTCGAATGAGGAAGTGAAAGTTGCAGATCGTTATAATCTCACCTGGCCACCGCCAGGCCGGGCTGCTGCTGCCAAGGGAACCGTGTACGGGAGATTCAACTTGACGAACGCGCTTTAAAAACACACTTCTTCCTCGTTACCCGCCCGTTTGTAATTTCCTGATTATTCATCTTTCTTTTTCGTACTTTGCACCGTGCTAAGTGCGACCAGTTCATGCAGAAAATTCGTCCCCTGCCTGGGAAAATGATCACCGTGCCCGTTCGCGGCACACCGCAAGCACTGTAACATCTGCATCTCGATTATACTATCATCATAATCGGCTTGTTTGACGGCGTGTTTTGTGGACTGCAGCCACGATCGATGGATGGCTACCATTCGCCCATCGTGTTTGGCGGTGCAGGTTATCGTATTCGCCACTGCACGCCGCGGGTTGAATGACCGCGGTCGACGCAACACTACCGCCCCCTTCCCCTCCCCGCTTTCCCTCCCAAGCAACCCGGTTCGTTCGTGGTGCTGGCGGGCGTATATACGTTACATAAACAGCGGGTACGATTAACAGCAACTAGGAAGTATCGTAAGAGAGCGCCGTTGTTCAGTGGGGAGTCAGTTGTATGAGGAGGAGGGCGGGGGGGGGGGGGGGGTGTGGGGAGTGGGTTCGATCGACCGTACCGAACCGAACCGAAACGATTCGGGTTCCCATCTCACTTTCTCCTTTAATGCTGCTCAGCATTTGTTCACTGCCATGGTCCGTCATAAGAAAGCCTATGCTTCTCCTCGCCCCTTCCCCCCCCCCCCTCTCGCCGTCTCCCTCCATTCCCACTCCCACACTGTCGTTTTCGATCGGTACGCTGCTGCTGGTAGTGGATCACTGTCAACAAGCACACACACTCGCTCTGGGCTGTTGGCTATCAAACGCCCTTCTACGAGCCCGAAGCTCACGTTTCGGTGGAAGTGAAAGTTTGAATGAAAAAAGTGTGTGTGTATGTGTGTGTGTCAGAGAGAGAGAGAGAGAGAAATAGATAAAAAACAAACCCCTTTTTTGCATATTTTTCTGGCGGGTTCAAGTTGATCGTCGCTGATAATCAGCGTGTGGCGAGAATCGGTCTAGCCGGAACAGAGAGAATGTCATTTACAAAGGGACAAAGGGACAGAAGCACTACATAGATTCACCTGTGCGCTTGTGGGATCGCGGGTGTGATTCTCATGCATCGATGAAATGCTTCAAAAGTACACACTCCAATTACTTTTAGTTTCATCAAATGCCTACCCAGCTTGCCGGTGATGAGTTGATGTTTGGATGCTGCGAGGTGGCGCGGCGCGAACGCTCGATCGATCGTGCATGTGCCCTGCTGAGACGGGCGCGACATTTCACCGTCCATTCGCGGTGTAAAAGGTTAACGGGTCACCGGCATCGAATCGTGCCGGTCATTGCACTCGGGTTGATTTCACTTTTTTTCACGTTCGCCCTTTTCCGGCATCCATGCATCCGGATTGTTTTCTCTCTATTGTGCGTGGTGCGCATGGTGGGATGCACAGCCGCGGGTGTTCGGGTGTGCCGTAACGGCAAATCCTTTCGCGCGCAGCGCATGCTAAGCATGGGAAGATGATGATGTAAAGAGCAATGCAGCTATCGTTTAGTGAGAACGAGCGATCCAAGAGTGCCATGCAGGATCTTAATTTCTTCTGCAGTCTATTTTTAATGGACTCGAAATGAATTCGTTTTCGCTTCAGTCCCGTTTATCGAAACATCATTGTCTTTATTATATTTGACCAAATGCTGATTGTGTTCAGCCAAACAATAGGTCAACACCATCGTCTACACTTTGCCATTACACTAAACATGTCATTATGCCAAGGTAGTAATGCAGTGGTGTTTTGGGACGTAACGCAATTTTACGTAACTTTAAAGAGATTAAGGGTAAACGAATGCTCTATAAAATTATGGCAAATATATCAGTGCAGCCGGTAGTTGATTTTGATCCGTTGTGTGCCTCCAACTTACACTCCACATCGTGCCACCATCCTGAAACTAATCGTTTTCCTTAGCCACTATTCATCCACTGATCCTGCTGCTCCATCGAGCGGAACAGATCGTAATCAGCTGGGAAAGTTTGAATGCACCGTTGGCTCTGTAACGGGTGAGAGATCAAAACTTCTCATTGCAACGTTTCCGAGCATGTTTGAACCGATTCCGAACCGAGGAATTCTTTTTGTGTTTTGCACAGGATATCCACTAAGTAATGTTTCTAGTTGTTTGTCCCCAAAGTTCCAAGCCATGTGGCACGTTGTTCGTTTTCCAAAACAAAAATGTCTTTTTTGAACTATAAAAAAATTCTTGCAACAGGTAGCAACAGTTAGAGAATATGCTTATCCGTCAAATACTGGAACTTTCAGCAGTGTTTTTCTTAATATTGCACCAACAATATGTTGTTTACATTTCCGCAAAGTGACAGATAGAAGAATCGCAGCAGCCCGCTCTATGTGACACTTCAAATTTGGGCAGTGTTACCAAATTTTTCTTTCATGCCTTTGTCAAACCGTTGCCATTGAGAAAACGAATTGTGTTTTGTTGGTTACTATTAGCGAATTAACATGCAGTTCTAGCAAAATGTCCGAATCAAACCGGATGGAACTACAAACTATGGCAAACGAGTCTCTGCGAGTGTAGAACACGGGCATAACGCGCATATGAACACAGCGTCGGTTGTTTGTAGAATCCCACTACACGCACGTTGCCACGGTGGCGACCTAATAGGTAGGTCTTTGAACCATGGCAGAAAACTAGGTTAGCAGCTAGAGAGCATTGTGCCTATTCTCGATGCTGGTTGTCTGGATGGCCCGGCAGCGCGCGACAGCAGTTGACTAGGTCGCTAGCCGGTCGAGTAGAATATCGGCGGGGGAAGAGCAGCGGGAGACGGGGGAAGGTAGAGGGTGGCACGCGGGTCACGGGTTTTTCTCAATGTTCCTGTTCGTGCTCGTGTGGGAATGTCGATAACTGTGTTCTTTTCCATTACCCATGAAACTCAGTTGACCATTTGCTTAAGTCAATAGTAAAAGCAGCAGGACGAACATGGTGCGATTGACGGACGTCACAAACACTCAGTAGCCGTTAGTAGCGGTATGTAGATGATTTGTTTTAACAAATATGCCGTTTTTGATACAAATAGAATCATATTCGGTTGAGATGTGCGTAGAAAAAAACACAACTTCGAAGTGAGGTAAAGACATAGCCTACTTATGCTTTAGATGTGCATTTTTATCAGTTTATAAACCATAATGCACCACTTGAAATAAAGTTTCTCACACAAAGCTCGCAATATTCTGCATTATTTCTCGCGCTACAGTGTGTTCTTGCTTATTTCTGTAAAACATAACACTTACCATGAAAAATATGTAGCAAAACAACATTCAGAAACGAGATAAATCGGTTGAACAAAAAAAACTTAGCAATTCACACCCAGCCAGGTTCGCTAAGCACATAAAGTAAAGTGCGATAAAAAAAAAAGATGAATTGTGGAACCTCCAACCTCGTACCTTCTTTCCCCGCCTTTAACCGGCAAGCAATAGGGACAAACAATGCGCAGAAAAGAGCACTAACGGGAAACTAGTGGGGAGGGGGGTGAAGTTGTGAAAGTGAATTCATTGAACGCTGTGCGCCACATACATGCGTGTTACGTAAAGCATGGTTTCAACTTTGTGCCTTTTTAGCGGTCGGGTCAGGGTCCATTTCTCTTTTCGGCTCTTGGAAAGTGGCCCGTTGTTGTTGGTGCTGCAAAGCCCGTTGAGTTCATCATCTTTACCGGAAAGCAGCGTGAGTAATGGGTGTATGTTTTTAGAGAGAACTGGTAAAAAGCTATCTGAAAAAGGCCAAATGATCATTTTGTCATCAGTCGTTATGGGGAAAAAGTCATTTGTATGGAAAAGAACTACCATTATGATCGTTGTTAATTACGATAATTTAGTAGCTCGGGCGTTCTTCGTCAAACGATCCTCTAACGTTATTTTATTCGCACATATGCCCCAAAACATGAAGTAAATTGTAAAGTAAACATGAAATCAAACATCAACATTTTGGGGACCTGCATTGATTTCGAAATTTAATATGCTTATCTTATGATCGTAATTATTATGATTAAAATATGTTACATGCTGTTGTACTGGAAAACTATCCATTGTGTTTTCTACAGATAAAAACGGTTTGAAAAATTACATGTTTTGGAAGTGTAAAGAATGTATCCTCAAGAAAGATCTTAAAAATCTGTAAAATACGCAAAGCAAGTAATGTTAAAAACCCTAAGCTTCGTTTTCACTGTACGAACTAAGTTCAACTAAAAGCGAACTGTACGAAAGTACAATCGGTCGAAAATGAAAGTAACAAACGAAAGAGAATGAAAAATTCCCCCTCACCCCACCTCCTCCAGTTCATGAACTATTCCCATCCCCTACACCAACTACCGGGCTCACTTGTTCGGGAGCTGAAGGCGCTTTCTCCTGAAACGGTTAACGGTTGGTGCGCCTGTAACCCGTTCTTCACCGCTCAAAACCAACCAACCTCCCTTCCAAAGTCCTCCGTTCGTGCTGGACCGATGATGGCGTGCTTCCCGATTCATTTTTTCCTCTCTCTCTATGATCTCGCTTTTTTGCACTTCCTCATTGCAGAAAACGGTGTGTGTGTGATGGCACAAACTCCTGAACATCATACAACCTCCAATCGTGACTCGGTACGTTCGTGCGATCGTGCGATCATTTTAAAGATCGTCTTCCGCGTGTGCATTGATTCTGTGGCCGAGGGTTTTCCTGGGTCGGGCCCATTTTCCATTTATGCTTGGGGCGATAGATCGCTTGTTGATGTTTGATTGAGTAGGAAAGAAGTAGGTTGCTGATGGTGGTGGAGGAGGAGCAAGGTGGAGCGATCATTGCGACATCGCCACTCTCGCCACGCCGCGTTGGAAGTGGAAGAAGAGGAGGTAAATTTTCTTTTCCACTCCTCTTTGCACACCGCACATCTTCTGCACGCTTCGGTTTCGGTCTCCCTTCCCCTTCGGTGTCGACTTGCGAGAAAAGCGAAGTGCACGATGATGGGTACCGTACCGCAATAGACGCAATTGCAGATTGTTACGTAAACTTTCCATCCATTTCCTTGTTCGTGGTTTTGCTGTGAAGCGATGGTGCTTAGGGGAGGGAGGGGGGGGGGAGGAGGGAAGGAGGGAAAGTGCTAGAGAGGGAGCATTCGATTACGTGTCGTAGTTTGTGCGTGAAAAATTGTAAGTGAAAGTTCTAGGTTGTCTCTGATTCGTATTAATAGTAGCAACAACAAAAAACAAATAAAAAATAGGAAGTAGAACAGAAAATGAACACTCACATTGATCTAATTAAAAGCGGCATGTTTTGTGTACACAGAAAAATAATGTTTCATTGTTTTGTTTTTTTGTTTGCTTTTGTTTTGTTTTTTTTTTCTTTTCTTCACATTGTGCTCGAACAAACCTAACCTAGTTACGTTTGTTAGTTTGTTTATTCTTTACACGGATAAATACGCTTCCTTGCTTATGTTAACGACCATCATAAGCTTCTCATGTATGTGTGCTTTTTTAACCAGTGGCCAGCAGCACACCAGCGTTCAGCACTGTTTACGTTGCTATATTTTATACAAATTGTGGGTATTCCTTTGCCAGCAACACGGGCGAACCGTTGAAGCGACCGTTTGTTTGATTATCGTCTCCTCTTGTGGGTAAGTTTCTGGGTCAGCCCAGTGGCATCGTACTTCCGAAGGGCTTTGGTAAGGTGTATCGCACGCCAAAGGGCCAAGGGCCGATGGCTGTGATCGTTGTCGCGGCCACAGTTGAGAGTTTTCACTCGGAATCATATACAAACTTATTCCGGCAGAAAGGGCGAATCGAAACAATGGTATTGAAGGTAAAATTAAGCTTTTTTGTTCCTTAAATGTTATATCGTACAAAATAATTTAAACGAAGCAACCATATAATTGATTAAATGATCTTGTGATCTGATGAACTGTGCAAGTTTGCGATGTTTGTACAATATATTGCTGATAACAGCAATTATTTGTCGTTAGCCATAATTACCACCTCTCCCTTTCCCCTCTCTCTCTCTTTCGTCCTTGGTCGCACCTTCGTAAGCTCAATCACATGATGTAAAGGGCGCTGTGAGAGGAGAATCGTAAGATCGTAACATAATGGATGCACCAGGTATGCTGCAGGCAAGACGAGCGGCTGTCGGGGGGACAAAACGCGAGCATACTTCCTGGATTTGGAATTCCCTTCCGACTTCCGCAAACGCTGGCCTCGCGGATGCTGGAAAAAGGGAAAGGTAGGGGTGGGGGTGGTGATGGGGGAAGTGGGGTTTTAAAAGACCGCATTGGCCGCGGAGCTTGAAAATCCGGTTGAAAGTCATAATACGGAGAAAGAAAATATATAACAAAATGAAATAACGCATCCCCCACCCCTCCGAGCAAAATCCGCTCAGCTTCCCCCTTCTCAAACCCCCTCCCCTCCCGCTCCCCTTCGCTGCACTCTGCGGTCGAAAGCTGCGGCGGCTCACACTACTCTCACTTTTTAGCTCTCAGCCGCCGCCGTCATGTACCGGTTTCACCACCAGCCATTTTACCGTTGTATGTGAGAAACCATTATTTCCTCTCTTCCCCCCAACGACCGCTGCGAACGAGCGAGCGAGAGCGAGAAAGAGAGCATGGGTCTGCTGCTGGTGGAATTCGCTTCACCCGCGATGTGCTGTGTGCGGAATGGCTCACTTGGATCGTCGGCTTTTCCTGGTTAC
Organism: Anopheles farauti; assembly: GCA_000473445.2. Taxonomy (NCBI): domain Eukaryota; kingdom Metazoa; phylum Arthropoda; class Insecta; order Diptera; family Culicidae; genus Anopheles; species Anopheles farauti. Next base: position 2,718,265 of record KI915053.1, read on the forward strand.
AGTTTGTGCCCGCCGTTGGTGTGAGGGGTTACTAAGGGTGATGGTAGTGGTGGTGATGGTGATGATGTTGTGAAAGAGGGGGAACGATGGAGGAAGGGAGCATACTCATGGCGCGGTGCGGGGCGGCATGTTTGCCCGAGCGAACGAAGGGCGGAAGCATGTTTTTCGTTTTCATTTGCCACTCGCGCGGCTCGCGCCGACGAGAACCCGAGTCACACAACATCGCTTTCGGACGATTCATTCGGTAACCTACTTTGCTTCGATACGTACACGTTTTCAGTTTCGCTCGCGCGACCGTGTGCAATCGCTTGCATGCATGCTCCGACCGTCGCGCGATAGACGAATAGTTAGTGCGCGCGAGCCATCGACCCGGTACCACCGTACGTTACACGTGCAGGTTTGTTCTCGAGGTATGCTGTTCAGCGCGTCCTGATTCAGCTGCGCGACGGCCGCGGTCAATGTGCTCGCCTGATCCGGCGGCTCCGGCAGTTCGAAACGGTGGTGGTTTGCAAACATCCTTCGGAAAGGTTAACGCAACGTGTGGTCGCCTGCCTTCAAAGTCGAGATTTCGAAACGGTTGCGGAAGTGTGCTTGAACCAACCTCCGGTTAGGTCTCCGGTAAACATTGGTGAGGATAAGAATCGTGTGCGAAACGTGATCGAACCGTGCGAGCAATGGATCTGTGATGGGGAAATATTTGCTCAGGTGAAATTTGGCCATCTCCGCGGTCGCTTCTGACAGCCGGAACCAGAGCGAAGTAGGCTATGATGGAGCAGTTAAAAGAGCACGCACAACAACGGTGCAGCAAGTGTGTCGCCTAATTTGAGAAGCTATTCGGTCTGTTCTGTGTGCCTCGTCTCTGTGTATGTGTCGGTGTGCATATGTGTATGTGTGTGTGTGTGGTTCGAAATCATTTGCCGAAGCCACCGATGCAACCCACCAAATATAAACACGGAAATCCTTGGGAAAGTGCAAAGTGTGCCCAACGGTAACAGCATCACCAACCGCACGGGTATCGTTCTGGAATGGGGAAAGTAAACAGGATCGGGCCACACACAAAGAAAGCGAAGTAGCCGTCGCCTGCTGTCGCATTGTCGCGATCTTTCGCATACGTTGGTGCGTTTTGTGCGTTCGTGCGTGTGTGTGTGTGTGTGCTTCTTGTTCTCTTTATCTGTGCTATTTGCAAGCATTTTTAAAACAAATCTTTTCACGCTGGATCAGATCGCAAAATGTTTGCCGTGTATAAAAGGAAGATAAAAAACTGAAGTGGTACGACCTTAAACTCCTCCTCCTCCGCCCATCATAGCTGGGAGAAGCTGTTTGAGGCGGTGAAAGTGGCTTGCTTTGGTTCCATCGTAGTATCCTGTGAGTCAGACCGTACAGGAGAGATTTGCACCACCGCAAGCTAGTGTCGGTTTTGTGTGATTTGTGGTGCTCAGAAAACTGTTCTGTTCTTATGGAATACAGCGATAACGAGAGCGTTTCTGCGTTCATCGTCGCCTTTAAATTACCAGTGAGAGTTTATCTACCTTTCATGATAACCCACCAGGACTGGCAGCTTGATTTCAATTTCCGCCCCAGCGCAATGAGCAGTCGGGCCCAAAAAAGACTGCCGCTGCAATGGAAGTTTTGCTGCGCAGTTTCCGATGATCGACAATCGTCGGCTTTGCGGGGATGAGCGTCCTCCCGAATGTGTTACCATGATGGAAAATAGTTTAGAAAAAAAAAGAAGAACATTCATTCCTCGTGTGCAGCAAAACGTACGTCCGTGAGGCGGTCCATTGAGAAGCCTTACGGTGGTGCAGTGCTTTAATCCTTACTAAGGAGGCTTTCTTGCTGCTCCTCGTTTAGGCTAGAATTACGCGACACAGCAGGAGACGGCAGCGGTGGGAACAACAACGTAATGGTTCGCAAGAAGAAAACCAATGTCCATGTACTCTTCAAGAGATAAAGATGGTGTGTGCTAATGGTGGAAAATAGTTGCAGTGCCTAGCGAAAAAGATCGAGGAAGCTTTATCCGTCCCAGCAAGAGTAGGCGTGTTCAGCTGCAAAGCAAAGTTTTATACCTACTATGTGTTCACAGACCGTCAAGCGCTGCTATTCATTCGCTTTCGATGTGATCGATCCACTTTTGGATCAAATATGTAGTGTTATAGTGTTTTTTTTTTTGTAAGAAAATGTCGATAAGCGCCAGGTTAACGTCGTGTGTCCTGTGAAGTTACAAACTCTGGATACACAGTAGAAAAAACGGTGGTCAACGAAGCAAATCAGTATTTTCCATCCAGACTCGTATCGAAAATCTCCCGTTTTGCCAACACTGCCTCAGCTTCCGAAATTGTGTTCAATCGTACGATTGAAGGAAATATTAAAAATGACATCGTTAGGTAATTTGTTTTTTTTTATGTTACATGTTTTTAGTCTTATTTTTTAGCGTAATTTCCAGCGAGTAACAACGATCGTTCCACTATTAAGAGTCACAAATGAATAGTTATGAAAGAGTAATAGTAATACACTTTTAGTTATTTGTATCAATACATTTTTGTTTTGACAATTCTTCTGGCAAAAGGTATGAAAATACGTAATAAATACCTAATTAAGGTGGAATAAACACGTCTAAAACGGAATGAACAAAATGGAGTAAAATTGCTGCAACTATAATAATATAGTAGCCATTGAGTTTAGAACCAGATTCTGCTACGCCGCACTGGGCTGTGCGGGCGCAATTCACGTTGCAAACGATTATATCCTTACTTTTTGTTGGTAATATCGTACGAAACGTAAAACTTTGATGGGAAAGTACTAAAACCCTTTTTCCGTTCGAAGCAATCCGTCTTGGAGAATGGGTTCGTCACTTAGCACGCTTTCAAATGTCTTGCTTCTTTCGTACACTCACCGACTATTCGGGTACTATTCGGGCTAATGTTCACTCAACTTCATTCACTGTGTTGTAGATTATTCATGCTAGAGTAACTCACATGGCTTCAGGGCGACGACCACTCGGAGGAAACTTATTATTTCCTTATTTCCTCGGTCCAGGAGACTAACTGTAGGAAATTTGTAACCACAACTACTGGTGGAGAGAGAGAGAGAGAGAGAGAGAGAGAGAGATAGAGAGAGAGAGATAGAGAGAGAGAGATAGAGAGAGAGAGATAGAGAGAGAGAGAGAGAGAGAGAGAGAGAGAGAGATTTCTCATTCATGTTTACAAAAGCAAGTCTCTCGTCGCGAAAATCGTCTACACGCATGTGGTCGAGAGGGTATTAGTAGTGCATTACTCGCGCAGCGTTTTTTTTTTCATTTCATTACAGCCAACTGTATATGATTGTACACACACTCACACACACCTGATTCCACTCCCAGTGAAAAGGTTCATCGAACCTTGCCACAATGTTAGCCACGTCAAGGTCCGCTGTTTTTTTCTCTCTATTGAGTGACATTTGCCGCTCGCGGGGTTATGTGAGCGGATTTCGTACTAGAGAAGGGATGCTGGCGCACATTCTTACGCCAGCTATGGTCGGGGTTGGGTGCCTTCATGGACTAGCCATATAGATGCATTTGTTTCGTGTGATAGGAACATGCTGAATGTGTTTGAAAAATGAAGTTGAGAAACTTGTAGCTAAGCCATGAGCAAAACATGCGCGGGTCCTGGTGGTCCCTAGAAGACCACTGGTTACTAACTGGGAGCGCAATATTGGTTGTGGTAGTACACCAGGCACGGGACAAATTCTCGGCTTCCTTTTCGGGAAAGTGGAAACAATCTTTCCGTGGACACCGTGGAAAGACATCCGCGCGCCACGCCAGCTGTGTAGTGAAGAATGCAAAAAGTTTTAAAAATAAACACGACACGGTTGAAAGACGACAATCGAAGGGGAAGGGGGGGGGGGGGGTGGAGATAGGCACCGAGAGCGCCGCCGGAGGAGGAGGAGGAGGACTAAAACCGTAAACCGTGCATTCGTACTGCGCCGACCAGATACGATACGCAAAGAGATGACGGTTGTGTTGTGCTACAATTACGTCAGGGCCAGAACAGTCCAGGATTGGTGGAAAGGAAGAGGGTGTTGGGAGGTGTTGATAGCAGTCAGTTGCTGCGAACACACAAACACACATACACAACCACGAACTGCCAAGTTTATTCTGCATTCTGAATGTAGGTCGGGAACCGCCGTACCACTTTGCACAGCAAGCAAGCACATCGGTTCGGTGTGGTGGTGGTGGTGGTGGTGGTGGTGGTGATGGTGGTGGTGGTGGTGGTGGTTGTGTTGGTCGTTCGTTCGTCGCAATGTGGGTTAAATGTTGCGGCAGGTTAGTTCTATCGCGAAAATTGATGGTTAGCTACGGCCGTGTGTGCTGTGTGTGCGATCGCAGGAGGCACTGACACTTCTAAATCGCAGTTGCCTTTGATGAGCTGTGTTCGCTTCTAACGGCGGTTCTTCGCGAATTCTCGCTTGTTGCTTTAGCCAATAGAAGACCGGACGGGAACCGTTAAAAGAGGATGGATGCTTTTCCTTTTTTTTTGGGGAAACATTCAACCTGACAAGTTGTGACAATTTTCAAACATTTTACTGTATGTTTAAAGCAAAAATGATAGCCCGCTTACCGTACTACTATGGTGACAGCTAGAGGAGGCCATGTGTCTTTTACACAACTACACACATAAATCCAACAGGAATACAAAGAAATGTATAAGCAAAGATTTATTACATGAAAGTGTAGTTACACAGCTACACAGTCCTATGTGCAGCTTATCTATCAGATGCTGTATTAAAATAACAGTAATGTCATAAACAATAGAAATGCGTTCGGGTTCGCAAAGGGAGATGAGGGAGAACGTTTTTTAACCGATAGCGAAGGCTATCAACGGCTGGTGACTTTAACCTTTCACGGCAATGGCCGCGTACTATCGAATGCGGAAATACAAATGAGAAGAGTTGTGGCTAGTTAGTGGGATGGGCGCGCATTGAATCGTTAGTTTTTAGCTCGAACGGCTCGAGATGATGCATTTGTAATGGTGCTGACGGCATGGCAAACCGGCAACGGGTGGAATGTCAATGCAGTTATTTGCAAGCTGGTTATAAAAATAATAATAATAAAAACATAAAAAGTATTATTGCTGTTATATTTGCAAATTTGAACGGGTAATTTATCCGCGTGCAGAGTAGCCAACATGTTTTACATATCACAGGGGAAAACCCAAACTCTCCAACAATAAAATTAAATTACAAATGCCCATTTAATACCACCGTCAACTTGATAGTTTTGTTTCTAATCCAATACCTTCGCGCTGGCGTTCCTCTTTTTCTACAGGAATTATGACACTGAGCCGTGGACCCTACAGCGAGCTCGATAAGATGAGCCTATTTCAAGATTTGAAGCTAAAGAGAAGAAAAGTCGACTCACGATGTAGTAGCGACGGTGAATCGATAGCGGACACGAGCACATCGTCGCCGGATTTGCTGCAGCCATTATCACCGAAGATGTGTGATCAGCAGCCAGCAGCAACAGCAACAACAGCAACAACAGCATCAGCAGCAACCACCCCGCAGCAAAAGGATGCTCCCGATGGATGCTTAACGTCGCCACCGACCACACCGTCCACGACGGCGGACGACGAGCACGAGCAGCAACACCAGCAGGAGCAAGTATGCTCGTCCGCCGGTGGATACGATACCGTGCCGGGTGACAGCGGCAGCCCCAGCAATTACCACCACTACCACCACCACCACGGTAGACAGCGGTTGAATGGCGGTGAATTGAAAGACCAGGATGATGGGCACATGCCTGCCAGCTATCCGGATGAGGACAGTAGTAGTGACCACCATCACCAACACCACCACCAGAACCACCACCAGCACCACCAACGGACGGTGCAGTCGCGATCAGTGGCACGAAAGCCCGCCACAAGCAGCGGGGCTCCGGGAAGTGGCGCCAGTGGTTTGAAGGACGAAGTGCACGAGGGAAGCGTGAATCGAGTGTCGGCCGACACCTCGCCACCGGACCAGCCTCTGGTGCGAGACGACCGTACACCGCACAGAAACGGTTGCGGTCGCGGTAATGCAACGAACGCAACCGCCGCCAGTGTGATCCGTTCCGTGGCCGACGAACGGCGACCTCGTTCGGTCAATCCTCCGGCCGCTTCCACAATCATACCACCACCAGCTGCGAGTAGTAGCGGCGATTGCGGCGGCAGTGCTAGTGGTAGTGGTAGTGGTAGTAACGTTATTAACACTAATAGCTGCGGACGGCTAGATAGTAGTGCCGCCAGCATCAAGATACCTACCGGCCATAATAGTAGTAATGGCAGCCGTTGCGCTGCTACAACTACCACCACCGCTAGCACGGCTGGCTGTGGTAGTGAGGGTGGCGGCACTAGTAACAACAACACTAGTAGCGGCAGAACCAGCACAGGCAATAGCAACACCACTGCAACACCAATAAATTCCATCGAGTCGCTGCATCAGCAGCACTACGGTAAAGAGGAGTGTACTGCTGCAGCTGTTGACGATGACGGCGACGACGACGACGACGACGACGGCGATCGTAAAGCACACAACGGAGGAATGGATGGGAACGATGATACGGTGAACCCGAGAACTACTGCCGGTAACATCAGAAGTATTGTCGGTAGTAGCGGTCAAACACAGCAGCAGCAGCAGCAGCAGCATGTCACGGTGCTTGTGACGCCACCATCGTCCCGGATGAAAAACAACAACCATCTTTCAACCAACGCCGAGGGGAACGGTACGGCCGGTGGAGCGGTGATAGCTACTTCGGCTGCTGCCGCCGCAGCCGCCGCCGCCGCTGCAACGACACTGGTGACACTTGGAATGCGGAAGCAGCAATCATTGCCACCACCACCACCACCACCACAACCACCACCGACATCGTCCGAATCAACGTCACCGCTATCGGGCTCATCGTCATCGACGTCCCCATCGTCGTCTTCACCGGGGCTAGTTGGTTTGATGCCCGGGCAAACCACCGAGCGCCGCGACCATTTTAACGTCACTGACGGTGAGAGCAATAACGGCGTTGGCAACGATCGTATCCATGGTAACGACGTAAACGATATCGATGATGTGGATGATGGGCAGAAGCAGAAGCACGGTCACGGCAGACATGGTGCGGCCAGATCTTTGGCTTCATCTTCATCCACCACTACCACCACCACCACCACCACCACCATTGCCACCACTAGTAGGTCGTCTCCCTCTCCGTCACCGACCGCAGTTTCGTTAGCCTTTCACCAGCAATCGCTGGCTGCAGCTGCCGTCGCCGCAGCCGCAGCTGCCGCCGCCGCCGGTGTGGGTGGGTTGTCATCTTCAAAGATTGTTTCTAGTCAAGCGGCTGGTAGTGGCACTGCGCAACACCAACAGCAGCAGCAACAACAGCAGCAGCAGCAGCAGCAGCAGCAGCACGTTATCATAACGCAACAGCAGATGCTGCAGGCAATGCACCAACAGATACGCATAAAAAAGGAACGCCAGCAGCAGCAGCAGCAGCAGCAGCTGGTTGCCGCTAGCACGCTGATACACAACAACAACAACCATCCGAGGCCCCTGAATCCCAGCTTTTCCCAGACCGTGCACCAGCATGCTCAGCAGCAGCTGGTGCAGATTAAGCGCGAACGGGGAGCGGGTATCGCGGGTGGCCTAAAATTGTCCCCCCACTCACCCGGTTCACTGGCAGCGGCACATACAACGATCGTGCGGCAGCAGTCGGCGGGCGGTAGCCCGGGACCGATGGGTAGTTTAAGCACGTCCCCGATGCAGCCACCGATATCACCGCATCAATCGTTACCATCTTACCATCGTCAGCCAACCAGTCCCGTGCAGGTGGGATCGTCCTCATCGTCGAGTGGCACCCACCAGCCTCCAGTCCCGATCTCCCCTCAAATCCAGCCGCAGGTTATTATCAAGCGCGAGCGTGGATCTTCAATGCATCCTCAGCATCATCATCATCAGCAGCAGCAGCAGCAGCAGCAGCAGCAGCAGCAGTTCCACCATCAGCATCAGTCTCCATCGATAGCGAGTTCGGTGTGTGTTAGTGGATCAAATACTATCGGTGGTTTAACTGCTGCGAACAGCATAACCACTAGCGCAGTGTCGCCGACTGCTGGAGGATTGCCTTTACGCAATCCAATTCGTGATGCGGCTATTTTGTTTCGCGTGAAAAATGAAGCAAACGCTGGCAGTACGGTAACAAACCAACAGCAGCAGCAGCAGCAGCAACCGCAGCAACATCGAATGGTTTGGCCTGCGCCGGCAGCCCTGGCGGCAGCAGCCGTCGTATCCTCCGGGACGGGGACACCGCATCGGATTAATGGGGTGAAGCCGGAAGTTATCGGAGGCCCCCTGCCACCGATAAGGAGTCAAATATCCTCGCCCCATCAAACGCACCACCATCACCATCACCAACAACAACAGCAACAACAGCAACAACAACAGCAGCAGCATCATCAGCAACAACAAACGTCTCCCCATCATCAGCAACAGTCCCCGCAGCATCATCATCATAGTAGCCCGGGACCAGTAGCATCACAGACGCCTCCACGTGCAACACCGACGGTAATCATGGGTGAATCGTGCGGTGTCCGTACGATGGTGTGGAGCTACGATACAACACTGCAGCAAGGCCATAACACGGTTTCATCAATTAACGCAGTAGGCGGTGGAAATTCGGGAACGGAGTCGTCGCCGCAGCATCAGCACCCTCATCACCACCACCAACAACAACAGCAGCAGCAGCAGCAGCAGCAATCGACGCTTCATCAACATCTGCAGCAGCAGCACGCGGTAGCTGGAGCAGCAATGAACCACCATCAACACCAACAACAGACCAACGGTGGTAACAGTGGCATAATTAATACCAACAGTAGCAACGGAAGCAGTGCACACAACAACAATAATAACAACAACAACAACGTCTCACCGAGTAACAACGAAGAAGCGGCACACCTTCTCCTCAGCCTGGGACAGTCCGTTGTACCGACACCGTCCACGAATGCAGCTGCCGCAGTGGTAGCGGCCGCGGCGGCGGCGGCGGCAGTCGCAGGCCATACGCCGTCCTGGCAAACGACGAACCACCATACGCGCACCAGCTTACCACTGAACATGGAGCGCCTTTGGGCCGGCGATTACGGTCAGTTTGCGACGGTCGGATCTCAGCAACAGCACCAACAACAACAGCAAGCTCTAAACCTCACCTCTCAGCAACAGCAGCAGCAACAGCAGCACATGGCATGGGGTTTAACTGGTGCCGGTTCCGTTGGTGGACCCAAAAAGGTGCGTAATTGGGCGCAGAGGGGGAGCAGAGTGTGACTGTGACGGTGAGGAATAACATATGAACTTTTCTAACTTCCACAGGAACTGCTGGACGATATGCCGCCGGATGAAGACGACCAGCCGTTGGTGTGCATGATCTGCGAAGATAAAGCAACGGGGCTACATTACGGCATTATCACGTGCGAAGGGTGTAAAGGATTTTTCAAGCGCACCGTGCAGAACCGCCGGGTGTACACGTGCGTGGCGGATGGAACATGCGAGATCACCAAGGCCCAGCGTAACCGTTGCCAGTATTGTAGATTTAAAAAGTGTATCGAACAAGGAATGGTGCTACAGGGTAAGTTTGTTTTTTTTTGTTTTTTTGGGGGTTTCCCTTAAGTAAAACAATTGCGTGTCATAGTTGTCCAAGTCCAAGCAAGTCCAACTATTCCTTCCTTCTTTTTTTCAGCGGTTCGGGAAGATCGCATGCCCGGTGGAAGGAACAGTGGAGCCGTTTACAATTTGTACAAAGTAAAATATAAGAAACATAAAAAGAACAACCAGAAACCGACCAATGCGAAACTACATCAAGGTGCGGGTGCCATGGGAGTCGCCGTTACTAATCTTAGCGACATCGGGGTGGCCGGTGCCGGTGGTGGAGGAGCCCCGGGTAGCGGAATCGGAACCGGTGGTAGCGGCGACAGTCCCAAGGCGGCCAGTATGTACCACCATCAACAGCAGCATGCAGCGACGCACTCCCAGCAGCAGCACCATCACCTGCCCTCGACGACATCGCCGACGATGATCAAATCCGAGAGCATGAATCTGAACTTGCTAAACGGTACGATACTGAAGACGGCGCTCACCAACCCAAGCGAGATCGTGCATTTACGGCACCGGCTGGACAACGCGGTCAGCTCGTCGAAGGATCGTGCAATCTCGTACGAACAAGCCTTGAACATGATACACACCCTTATTGACTGTGATGCTATGGAGGATATAGCAACCCTACCGCATTTTAGTGAATTCCTCGCAGATAAGTCGGAAATTGGCGACAAGCTGTGTAATATTGGCGATTCGATCGTGCACAAGCTGGTCTCGTGGACGCGCAAACTTCCGTTCTATACGGACATTCCTGTTGAAATACATACCAAGCTGCTGACGGATAAGTGGCACGAAATATTGGTACTGACCACAGCGGCTTACCAAGCCATGCACGGCAAGAAGAACATCAGCACTACGCAAACGCAAACCGGAAGCACCGGGTTCGTCTTGGCGCCTGATAAAAATGATCCAGAGTTCACCGAAGAGGTGGGTGTAAATGTTGCACGTGATTTTGATACAAAACCCTTGGATGCTCCATGTGTGTTTATGCCATGGGTTTGCTTATTGTTCCATGCATCTTTATTTGCGACCAAAGCTGACCCACTAGAGCAGAACATAATTTCTCCCACAGATTTTCTCCGTTTCTACCATTTTGCGAAACACGGAACAGAACGTTGTCTTTGAGTTTTGTTTTTGAGTAAAAATTAGTTCAGTTAAATAATTCAAACTCATGTCCCTTCGGACATTACTACCTCATAACGGTTACGTTATTATTCGGATTTGATTGGCAAAGGCAACAGAAGAAGCAACCATGGACGCAAACCGTCGCTAGATGAGTGGTGGCGCCATCTAGCGATGGGTGCAATAACTCTCCGGCTTACTTTGTACTTAAAACCTCCTCGTTTTCTACTGCATTCCAGATAACGTCTCATTTGCATACGCTGCAATCCTGCCTTACAACCCTCATGGGTCATCCAATATCCATCGAGCAACTGAAGATCGACGTAGGCCAGATGGTGGAAAAAATGACACAAATTACGATAATGTTTCGTAGAATTAAACTCAAAATGGAGGAGTACGTCTGTCTGAAGGTGTACATTCTACTTAATAAAGGTAACGGTTGTAATAAGACGATAAACGGTGAAGGATCAAAGATAAACTTTTTTGTTTTTTTTTTGCTACGTTTTTGCTTCTTTTTCCCCTACGACAACGCGAACCTGTGCGAGATAGAAGTTGAGCTGGAAAGTATTCAGGAAAGATACATTCAAGTACTTAGAAGCTACCTACAGCACACCGTTCCGCACAATCCCAACCGACTGAGTGATCTCTTGGCTCATATTCCGGAGGTAAGCTAGCGTCATCGGCGTGTCCCGGGTTTTGGTTGAAAGCTGCGGTATAGCACGAGTTTCCTCTTCTCATTGCAGATACAAACGGCAGCTAGTTTGCTCCTGGAGAGCAAAATGTTCTACGTTCCCTTCGTACTGAATTCGGCCAACATAAGGTAGCGAATGATGGAGCGCGGTATGACGTTAACACCGATTCCTGCCGATTCTACGCCCATGGAAATAGACGCACATATTGCAAATGCAAATCTTTCGGTCACCAATGAACCCGTCACAAATGAGCCTCTGTTCGAGTTTCGCAGTATCAGTCCCACCGCTGTGCGTTTGTCAGCGAGCAATGCTTTAAATAATTTGGCAGGATATTCCACTACAGACGTTGTGACGCAAGTCCAGGTAAATATGAATGGACAGCAAAGGTATCTTGATCGCGAATCGACACCACCACCCTGCGCGACGCACCCCAAGTTAGCTCAGTCGGTAGCATTCACACCGGCAAGGCTTGCTAAGATGCATCCAAATGGTAGCAACATTGACAGTACGAACATTAGCACCGGCGACTCGAACGCCAATGGTCCTCTCACTGCCGATACACGTAAAGCAAACAAAAGTAATCATACGCATAATGATTACTCTGTAGATAATAATAATACTAATAACTATACCGATAGCACCAACGCCGTAACAATATTTGTTATTAAAACTGTGTTACCTGATGAATAATAATCTTCGAGACATTCGAGGCCATAATAAAGCACAGTCAATAATAGGATGTGTGTATCAGTTTACAAATTTTCACCATGTTCGCAAGGTAGGCAAAAGGTGGTTCCGACGAGTGGAGTTGGCGAGGTGCTTCTCGCATGAGCAGCAGCGGCAGCACCAGGACGGTTCCACGCATCTACCGCCTTATCATTTTGCTGTTTCTGACCATGATGGTTCCGTCCTGTCGGAGAGACGCTTTACGATTAGAGCAAGCACACATACGCAGACTGCTGCAGACGGATAAATAAGCTCTTGGTTCTATAATTTTGGCAAACGTCCTTGCTTGACACAGGCGCGCGCGATACGTTTTGTAAAGCGCGCAGATAAAACGCATTTACTAGAACAAAAAAACGGTTCGGTTAGGCAGTCCTCGGCGGTAAGTGAGATAGGAATATTTAAAAAAGGAAATTACAAGCAGAGAATGCGTTGGAGCAGGCTTGGTTTGAAAATTACTTCCGTTGTGTTGTGCATCGATCGGCAAGCAAATATGTACGCTATGCGGGCAGTGTTCAGCAGTGGGTTACACGTAAGGATATACTCGAAAAGATCGGTTGCAAAGGCCAGTGACGTTGAAAACGACCTACGAACATTGTGCAAATTTTAGGGTTTCGCATAGGGTTTAGGTGTCGCATACGCCGCAAAAATCATTTTCATACACCATTACTAACGCTCATGCACGATTTCAAAACCCTGTGGTAAAGAATTCATACATATATCTACATATATATATATATATATATATAAATATCAAAACGCATCGTAACACATTGTCATCCGACATCATAGACGAACTCTCATAAACAAACAAACAAATAACAACAACAAAAGAAAACATTCGAGGAAATACATTTTCCACTACTAGGAAGTCTGAAATGAATGCCTTCTATATTGATATAAACAAAACATAAATGCGCATAGGACGTTAAAAAGCACTAAAGATTTACACATAAATAGGCAAACTAACACACGAATTCAAATTGAATTACGTGAACACAGCGAAATAGCACCTGCTGTGTGCGGTTTCGTTTCGACCGTAGATACAATGTAGTAGAATGAACAACGCCGTTCCAATCCGACGTGTTTGGAACGATGCGTTAATTTGATATCGGCATTGAGCGATTTTTCGAAACTTTAACAAGAAAATGTTTGCTTGAGCAACGGAGTTTGTTTTTCTTTTCCACCGTTGGCAACAAAACATTGAAGTTCACTAACGAAATGATCCATCAATACGACGTCCCCTGCTGTGGCTATTTCCCGAAAGAGGTGTTTGCAACAAACGGAATTTGCTTACGAAGGACATAATTTTTCCGTTTTTTTGGTGTTATTTATGTAACTTTCTTTCCGTTTTTTATGTTTTTATAGACTTATTTTTATCACACTTACCGGATAGTCATTGCGTGCACTTGAGAAACGGTTCGATTGAGAATTGGTGCTGTAGTATAATAACCGGTTCCGCTACTATAACGCCACTAAAAACACAATCCCGAGATGAATTCGTACTAAACGTTTGTTAAATGTATTGTGCAAAGTGAGCGTGAGCGTGGCGATGACTGAAAAAAAAACCCTGAACTGAGCCTGCTATGATGCTCTTACCGCGTTGCGCATTGTAGTAGTGAGCGAAAGATGTTGGGTATCACGTAGATCGTAGTAGGCCCCTCGGCGTCGGTCGTTGCACTCCTGTCAGTGGACGATAGTTCCCATAACGCAAAATCTTCTCCAACACGCCATCGTATCACACCGTATAGTTCCCTCTTAGGGTATGTGAAGCTAGCTAGATTTTAACGACCTCATCATTTTCAACCTACCCAAGATCTGCACATAGGGAACCAGCTCCAGACTGTTGTTAGTTTTTTGTTGTTGTTACATGCATTTTTTTTTCATTCATTCAAACAACAGCAGTGTGTTCGTTTTAAACATTTTTATTCGATTGTTACTCATTTTTGCGACATAGTTTTTTGCAATGTAAACCAAACTGATTGATAAGTGATCCTCTTGTTTAATGAAATGTCTTTAGGTAAATTCAACGATTTATTCTTACGATATGTTTAGCTCTTTAGGGTGCGGCGTTTTTGTCGATTCATACGGCTGCATACGAGCAACATCAGTAAATAAAGTATAATAGATACACACACACACACACATTCACACAGATGCTAAGGAGATACCGGATAGGAAAGTAGGAAATGTAAAGGAAATGTAATAGCTAAGCCTCATGTTGGCTCATTCTGTAGAAGCGTGAAGGCGAATCGTCAAAGTTTTATGATACTGATTTTCTAACCATTTTTGTTCGCTTGTTTTTTTCTGTTTGCTATAATATGGTAGAAGACTGCAGCTAATGAACATAATCTGTTTTTCGTGTGGATGTGTCTTGCATGAAAGAATAAAGGGAAATGCTAGTTTCTTTGAACTGTTATTTAATTGAAATGACTATAACGTTGCTATACTGTTTGTTTATACATACATTAGTTACACAGTTTCAAATTATAACTAGCTATAACTAGTGCGGATAGACACACAGTCACCGTGCGAGGTGTGTGGTATTGATAAATCAGTTTGGATTCTTCCAGTTCATGAACTGACCAACCCCATTTTCGTATGCTTACTTCCTTGCGTTTAATTTTCTACTATACTTACACATCAACACGTTCGACGTTCGAAACGGAAGACTCGAGGTTCTAGATAAATATACAACTCACTGTTTTCGCAATTGCGTCTTTAGTAGTTTACAGCAGTCTTTTTTTGTTTTAAGTATTAGATGGAAGCAAAACCAAGAAACGGTGAGCAACAAGATTAAAAAGGTAACAATTTCGGACAAACACAAATGGCATCGCACGGACATGGTTAAAGAAATCATTTCAAATATGTGATCGATGCGATCTCAAGAAACGACTTCGTTCGAAATAATATATGGCCGCAAATAAGAAAAGCATAAAACCAAATATTTAGACGATAGATGAAATGAAATGTTTGTTATATTAGTTACTTTTACGGAACAATATTATTTGTGTGTTTGTTTGTTCTCTGTTTGTGTGTATGTGTGTGTCTTTGCGCGCGCAAAAACCAGACCAAGTAACTTAACAGATTACAAAAACGTTCTTCAAAATGCGACTTTATGTAAAGTTTTAGCAAACAATGTACGCTAGACCATCCTTTCCTCTCGTTTTGCTGGCTGGCAAGACTGATAAACTTATTGATTGCAGCAAACGAAACATTTCGATGATAGATGGAACCCAATTTAGGAGCACCGCCAACGACATTGAAACGTTCCGAACGGAAGAGAGAAATGCACGGGCAACGCAGTATGCTATGACTTAATCCACACACACGCACACACGCACACACACACATACACACATATACACACACAGACCCATACCGCATACTCTACACGAGCGGGTGTCCATGCGTTTGTAGAGCATTTAATCAAGTATTCATTGTTTAGTTTTGTTCTCGACACATAAATAGCCGTTCGGAATTAGGTTTGGCCAGGAAATCCTAAAGCATCATCCTCTTTTTTTATATACAATCCTTTTCGTTACGAGCTCATTCATCTAAACACAAGCATACGCGCGCAACCGTTGTTACCAGTGACACCATTATACGCTATATTATAAACTGTATTTATCCCTGCATGTGTATGCAACGCATTTGATTTTTTGCACAAATTACGAAATGATGCTGCAAACGGAAAAAGGTTGTCCATATAGAAATGTCTATCACCATTTGCGTAGCGAAACGAAACAGAAGAATGTATTGTTCACATCCCCATCATCATTATCGTCGTCATTATTAGTTAGTTAGACAAGTAGTTATTTCAAATACAGTAAACTAAACAATTAGCAGCATCCCATTCCAGCGAAACTACACTCACACACACCCACATGCACAGATACACACTTTCAAACACAGCAACGAAAAGTAAAGGCGGACTGGTAATACAAACAAAAAACATGTAGGTTTAGATTGCTGGAAAGGACCCTATACCGAATACTCCTTGCGAACAGGTTCTCTCTCCATGTTGCCATGGAAGTGGCCATGGTGCGATTTCTAACCCGACCAGGGCCGTGTTGTTATTTCATGGATCAATTTTAATTACTAGAACATTGCAATGTACCACAATGGCTACAATATTTGCAAACATACTTGTGCAGGACCTATGAAGCCCCCCCCCCCCCTTGGAGACATTAGCAGAATATTAGACATGAGGGTTTATTTCGTTACATTTCTTTCGGAAAGGAAGCACAGAAAAAGAAGGAGTAGCAAATGTAAAGAACAGAATCATTTCGGAACTCGGCGCTTATTCCATGCAAATCCAAACAAAGTTGGCCATGATGAATTTTCTACGATATCGTGGATGGAAGAGATCACACGAAGGGAGCAAAAGTAGTTCTAAAGTTTGTGTGTATGTATGTGTGTAGGTGTGTCTGTATTTGCAACGCATTATCTCATCTTGTTTTCGTTTCCAGTACTTGCATATTCGAGTTCTGCCACCGTTACAGATAGTAAGGATAAACGTTTGCTTGTTCGATCGGTTGCAGAAAAAAAAAAATCTGTTATTCTGCAACCGGTGGCGGACAGTCATTCTGCAACGGAAAAGAGGACGAAACGCAAACGTTCTCATTTGTGCATTAGCGTACGTGTATGTGCTGGTGGAGTAGTTTGTATTGTTAAAACACTTGTATCACTTGTATCATTATAAGAGGAAGAATCCGAAGGAGGGAGCACAGGGGAGCTGCAAAGAGGTGGTTCAAAGTTACCAAAAGATGGACAAGCGAACGGCGCGCATTAGCAAGCGGTGATATTGATAAGCGTAAATAGTTTTCATCGAAAATTCCTCGCACTCATTAGCTGGGTCATTATACACCAAAAAGGCACAGACACAGACAAGCATACACACACACATACATACACACACATGTATACAATGAAGTAAGAACTTGTAGGCCGATTAGATAGGCGCGTAAGTGGTGACATGTAAAAGGGTACCGTATCTTCACGACATTTTACTGTCACCACTCAACGTGATGTTGAATGACGACTCCCCTCCAGTAGTAGCAGGCCCTGTACACCGGGTTGCTGTGATTTGTTCGCACACTATCCACACTGCCCCAAGTAGGTAGATAATCTTAGGCGCAGTAGGCATGGAGCAAAACAATATTCCTTAACCAGAACTTGAACTGCCATTTATAAGTGAAATGTATTTAAAGCTCATTGCAAACCACACTCTCGAATGGAATAAAGTTGGTACAAAACAACTAAATAAACATGTCAACTAACAAAAAATACAATACACACGCACACACATAGTTTGTGGCAAAATACAGCTGCAAAACCATCGTAGATGAATCGTTTTCGGTCACTAGCATTACAAAATTTCGTTCCGTGGAACTCAGAACGATACACTACTTTTCATCAAAGCGGCAAAATACGGATAGTGAAGACCGGAGAAAAAAGTGCCCATTCGTTTCTTGTCAACTGGACTATTTCATTGGCTTAGTTACAATGTTTTGCTCCATAGCAGGCTACGGTGCATTATAGTAGCAAATACTATGCACACACATACATACACACACCCGCATATAGAGAGTATACACATGTATAGGTGCAACTGTTTAGCCATGTTTACCGATAACAATGTTCAAAACTAAAGGATTGCCGACATGAAACTGCATGCATGCGTGTTTGTGTGTGTTTTTGTTTTTAATATACTGAACCGTTTGGTTTTACCTAAGCGTGGGAAGATATTTTTTCCATGATCCATGAAAATGTAGTGGAGCTCGATGGATCGACAATAGAAAAGATAGTCAGATTCTTCAGCTTGCGTGCCGGCAAATGCCACCCACATCATACAGATACCACTGCCGTTACATAGCATTACCACCCGTTGCAGGTCCAATGTAACTTTTACTGGAACACACTGCCATTCGATTACTCGTGTTTTTTTATTGTATATAAAAACGTGGTGCATGCTTCTATCGTGCAAACAATGGGGCAAATGCACACAAAACACTCGAAACAAATGCTAACTAACACTGCGATTAAACAAACCACTACTCCTTACACACCCTGTAGGCGATAGTTATCACTGTTATATTACGGTATCTTATTATAAATGTAAGTTTAAGCGAAATCAACACACCGTATACTTCGTTGTATACATCTCTACCCTATCTGCCTCCGGTGGAGAAAGGAACTATGGTCATGCCGGTGTGTGTGTGTCTGTGTGTGTGTGAGTGTGTGTGTGTGTGTGTACAAGCATGCAGCTCTATTTTAACATAGCAAAGCGCGCAAAAATTTGCTTCAGAAATATGAAAACAAAAATCGAACACGTGGAAGCAAACAAGCACACCACAACACAACACCTGATCGCTATTGGAACGCGGCTTCCTTCCGGTTTGAAGGAATGTAACAACAGCAATCTTAAACGAAATGAAAATCGGAAGAAAACAGCTAAACAGCAAAACAAACATTCTACACAGACGAGAGAAAAAAAAAGAAATGATTTATAAACGTACGTGCTATCATTAAACGAATTGCGTGTAAGCGTCATTACCGAATATAGAGTTAAAGATACAAATACAAATGCAAAAAGAAAACAAAACCGACGACTGATGAAAGATGTTGCGCAGCGAAAAGGCGAAGGAGGTAGCAGCAGATGTGGTGGGGAAAAGTGATATTCCCCCTAGCGCTAATTTTGTGTAAAAAAGAAAGCGAATAATAAAACTAAGAACAATACGATACAATTTCTTGTCAACTAACCAACTGCGCATCCGAACAACTTCTCCAGGCACCCCGAGACCGAACGACGATCCTGCTGCTGCCAGATCGGGAGTCTTGTTGCGAAGGAACGCTTTCGTCAGACAGCCTGCTAGCTCGCGGTATGGTTTTGACGTTCTCTGCTTCTCCTCTCCTGTCATCATCCTCAGTCGGTATTCCATCGGAGTTGAGATCGGCTTGCAGTCTTCCATCCGGAAACGCTTCAGGAATCCGACAAAATAGTCCGCTGGTTGATTTTTATAACTTTAGCCTTTATGTCACGTTCGATACGCATCCCCAGGAACTTGATCTCACCTTCGTATGTCATCTCTAACTCCTCGGTTAGCTTCTGATTGACCACCTCCATCACTTTCATAGACATTCCGGCTAGTAGAATATTATCTACATAAAGCACCAGAATTAGTTTCTCATCCTCGCACATGAAATTCATCGCATTCAATGCAAAGCTGGCGTAGTCTACGTCGAAATCCTTGTGCCACAAAGGGGTTCTTTGTGGAGGACGACCGCCCACTCCCACAACTCGAATGGCGTTTTCTAATAAATTGCAGCGCAGCTTTGAGACATACAGTTCTCGATTGTGCAGTTTATCCGCTTTTGATTTACTATTGAAAACACTTCCCCACCGTGCCATATTGCTGTGCCTGAATCGTCTCACCATTCATTGCCACCGCAAATTCGATAGGTTTCTTCAGAGAGTTCAGCTTTCTGAAGAGCTCCTTGTCCCACACGTGGTGGTCTGTCGCACCCGCATCGATGAACCAGTGCATCCGGTTAGCCTTAGCGTTCACCTCGCTCACGAAACAATCGTTCTGGTTATGGTAATTGCCAGAATGCGTCACGTTCGCCTTCGCCTTTAGCTTCCTCTTGGTCTGCTGCTGCTTCTTCTTCTCGGGGCAGTTGGCCACCCGGAAGCCCTCCTTGTTGCAGCTGAAACATTTCTGCTTCTTCTGTATCTTCTCTCCGTGAAAAGCAGTATCGCTCTGACAAGAGAAAGACCCTTCCATGCTCTAGAGCCTGTTTTTGACGAAATCAAGCTTGAGTGATTTAATCGTACCGGAGTACGCCGATCCCAACGTGGTGAATCACGTCTATCTCCTCCAGCTTCGGTGCCAGCGGGCTGATATTCTCGGATCAGCTTGCCAAATTGCAAGAAATGTTGTTGCAGCTTTCCTCCATCGTAGAGCATCATCACAATCTGCCGTTGGATCCGCAACCGGCTCGCAATGCTTTTCCGCGCGTGAATACTGTGAAGATTGTCCCAGATGTCCTTCGGAGACATGTTTTTGTCCAGGAGGTCCATCTGCGCATCGCCGATCCGTACATTTTTATTCCTCCTTTAAGTATTTTTTTACACGAGATGTTTACTTGAAACTGCTGCATTAAGTTGACAAAAAATGGTATGCTTCTGCTTGGAATGCTTCTCGGATGTGTGCAGGTAAGTTTTGAACACTGTATTGGCAAACTTTCTGTTGCGAAATTGATTTGTTCTCTCTGTTGCAAACGACAAGATACTTATCTATAGATAGTTCTTAATAGGCTATGCTTTTAAACAAAATCTTCAGTTCGCAAGTATTCGTTGGCTTGCTTTGACGTGTCTTTCTTTAAGGTATGGGACCAGGTAATCATAGTGACCGTTGCCAGAAGTGAGAACATTTGATTCGTTAATTTTTTTTTTTTTTTGCAATGTTCCAGAAGTTTCTGTTGTCAGATGATGGATTGTCGATGAGACCGAGAAATAGCACTGATCTATGAGAAATCTTTGAACGCTATAAATGCACCAAAAAATGTGCTGTACATATTCCTCATCCGCGAGGCATACAAGTATAGCAGGGTTTAATTTGTGAAACAGCCAAACAAGCGTGGAAAATTTTCAGAAAGACGTTTCAGGCCGATCGAATTGCTACGGAATGTCACAAATATCCACTTCAAAGATTATTCTAGGGAGGACGAATATGTTAAGGGAATGATGCGCGAGTGAAAGATGAACAAACAGCTTGTTCCCCTAGCAACTTCCAGCATTCTCCTATATGACTGCAAAATTCTCCATTATGCTTGCACGATTCCCTTATATGATTACAGAGAATTCTCTTAGCAGGTTGAAACATTTTCTCCACTGATTGAAATATTTCCTTATCTGATTCGAAAATCTGTAAGTCGAAGAATGATAATCGGTAAATTCGTATTCGCAGTGTAACCCGATTCTTCGCTTTGTCCGATTGTGAGAAGCTTTTACAGATAATACCCTGCACCGTACACAACCAGTTAGACAGCGGATTTCGATTGAGATACGTACAATGCGCGAACTTGGAGTTAAAAACCGAGAAACCATCAGACGCCAGAAAATGTTTACGATTTTATCACCACCACGGACACTCCAAATCCGACCTTGTAATCGTCAACGTCGTGCCTACCGTGGAAACGGCTGGCTAGACTTGAACAGACTGCTAAGTACGTACAATGAAGTATTGTTTAAAAAAATTTAAAGGTTCGACAAAAGAAAAAACCATTACGAGTTTTGGACAAATTTATAAATATTCCGAGCCCTGGGTCAACCGTATAGAGAACACCTATGCCCTGAGCGAACAACGCGCTTGGAGAAGTAGAATGAACCACGAACTAGCTGAGTTGTCCGGGGCACGAGACATCCTGTCGGTAGCGAAGGCCAGAAGGATACGATGGCTGGGACATGTTGTGAAAATGCCGCACTCATGTCTCACCCGGAAGATGCTCGTCAGTGACCCGTTCGGCACGAGGCGCAGAGGAGCTCAGCGACCTCGTTGGGTGGATCAAGTGGAGCTTGACACGAGGGAGATTGGGAGCTACCGTGGATGGCGGAATGCAGCTATGGACCGAGCGATCTGGAGGACAATTTGTTACCAGGCCAGGAAAGCACCAGGCCAGGATGATGAAAATAGGAACAACGTTCGAAAGTTCTGGTTTGGGAACACGCCGTAATATTGCTAATACATACTCCAGAAAAGTAGAGAGCTTTTTATTGATAAAATCGACGGTAATACAAAAAACATCCAAACTACCCGCCCGCCCATATGAAATACCTTTCTTTTACGTCTAGCAAGAAGATGCACCGGCGTTTGGATGCGAAGATGTGGTGTCATCACTTTGATTGGATTGATTCTCGTAACGGTTTTGCAAGTTCGATAGCGCCGACAGCAGCCGATTGTTCGCCGCATCGAGGGCAGCAATTTGCTGCCCTTGCGCTTCGATTACGCGTTGCTTGTGCGACAACACCAGTGACATTTTATACTGCTCCTGTCGCAATTCCTCCTCCATTGTGAGCAACCTACAAACGACATAACGGGGGATTAGAGGCTGTTTTTCCGGAACGATATACTTGTTGCACACACAGAAAAATCTTTATACATTCACTTGGCTAGCGTAAGTGATCCTTTCTGAGATATATACCTGCCAATGATGCTTCGGATCTTGCTGTCGCTGTGCTGCTGTGTAAGTGCCTCCAACTTGTCGCTGTCACCTTCTAGCGGTTCCGACATCTCCAGCTTTTGGCGCATGGAGTCTAGTGAAGCCTGTAGACGTTGAATTTCCCGCTCACACTGCTCAACCGATTTGTTTACATTCCGTCGCCTTTTGCCGTCACTCTCACGCGAATTGTTGTGATGTGTTGTTGTAGTGCAGTTGTTAAGCAGATGATGCTGCACGTGATGACTTGCGTTGAACGATTTAGTATTGTCACCCTCGGTTTCATCTCCCGAGCTGTCCGATAAGGTCCGAGCGCACTCTACCGAGAGCCGCCGATGGTAGCGATTTTGAAAGCTCTGCTCTCGGTGTCCACTTGTGGCAAATGAACTTCCGACGGTGTGACTTCCAGCAAGGCCATGTGTAATTGCTGCTTCGCTCCGATCCGATCCATCGTCTCGTTTATACTGTGATGGTATTTATTCATTAGAATGCGTGATGTCTACTCTAAGTAGTGCAATATGTGAAATGTTTAACAGTAACTAAAATTGGGATAGTTGCAGTCGTTTGTCACATGAAATCCCAAAAGTTTAAAGTGTGCTCTGCAAAAGCATAACAAGTTACTTCAAAAGGTAGCAAAAATTGGGGTCATTCATATCCATGTTAGTTGCAGAATGCACATATTGGGTTTATTTTCATGCACTGATCTTTTTAGACAACAATTCTTCTTCTTCTTCTTCTTCTTCTTCTTCTTCTTCTTCTTCTGATTGCCGTACCGACCGAAGTCAAGCCTGCCGTTTTAACAGCTTTCTTGACTGATTTTAAAGTAATAGAACACTTTATAAAGTAATCAAAGGGCTGAAAATGCACGTTATACCACTGTTTTTTCACAAGTGTACTGCTCACGTTCATTCTCAATAACGATAATATGCTCACTTTCTCTCTCTCTCTCTCTCTCTCTCTCTCTCTCTCTCTCTCTCTCTCTTTATCTATCTTTCATTATTATTGTGTCCATTAAAAATCAATTTACCCTCAGATGGCGAATAGCAACAGGTTCGCATGGTTCGGTTGTACAAACCGAACATAGTGCAGGAACACACTTCCGGATTGATCGCAAAAGTGATCACAACCTCGAGTCGAGACGCGCACTACACACGTTCTGCTGAAAGTGTTTCTTCTCAAGGTTCCCCTACACCTTACAATAGTGCAAATGTAGTAATGAGAACGGTGGTCATACAGTGTGTGTGAGTAACACAACTAAACATTACATCTACGTAGTTCTTCTAATTTTCACAAACATTACAGAAACGTTAGAGAATCATGGAAAAGTTCGCTAAGCCCACAGCCGCCCCTTATGCAATCCCGGGACCGTCGTAGGGGACCATAAATTTTAATTATACATGAATAATGTGTATGAATATGTTGTGAATGTTTTATTGTACCCGCATTATAACAAAAAAAAATGAAATAATACCCCCTCCCAAAAACAATATTATTCAGATAAAAACAGATGATCTTTCAGCTATGTGTTGAGTAATCGAGCATTTTTAGTCACTCCTTGCGATTCGAATACATTCTCATTATACGCAAGAAAAATAGCAAATATTTGGACAAGAAAGGGGCAAATGTCTCTGCTGGACAACCTTGGAAAAGGGGAGGGGGAGGGGAGATAGCACCCGA
This sequence comes from Anopheles farauti, assembly GCA_000473445.2. Lineage (NCBI taxonomy): Eukaryota > Metazoa > Arthropoda > Insecta > Diptera > Culicidae > Anopheles > Anopheles farauti. The sequence continues at coordinate 2,742,342 of KI915053.1, forward strand.
TTTTTATCCAAAAAAAAACTACCCGATTTCTATCATTTCCCACATGCATAAGTAACGTAAACCGCGTGTTGCTTACCTGCATCAGAGGATTGGTTCGCGGCATACGGCTGCTTCCCAGCCGACGCCCATACAAACCAGTTCCAATCGGTTCATAGTCGCTACCGTTGTTGATTGAACCAGTGGTTCGCTCCTTTGCCGAGACGTTTGAGGTAGTTAACGAATCGAGCTCGTTATAATTTTCCGACGTGGTATTGCTAAACCGCTCATCACTGCTCGACTCGCTTTGCATACTGTCCCCGCTGCTGCGGATACCGCCGGTGGTACCGTGCATTATAGGTCGTTTTTGTCGCGATGCCTGATTGAGCCGGCCTGCTGCTCCACCGAAGAATTTGGTGGCACTGCCCTCTTCCATATGGTGTACGGTGCCTTCGCTCACCGCACTATGGCTGTTGGTTGCACGCAACTGCTGTCCGGATGGGGAGCTCCTCTTAAAGGGCTGCAGAACATCGTACGCACTGTCGACGTAGTTGTTGTTTAAAATTCTGCTCACCGGCTTCTGCTGATATGGCATTTCTGGATCGGTATCACGATGCTCAATCGCAAGTGCTGCGGTGTTATGCTTGCTGTTGTTAAATAACTGCAAGCTAATACTGGATGATACCGGCAGTTCTGCTTTGGTTGTGGTTGTGGTTGTAGTGGCGGTGGTGGTGTTGGCGCTGGTGCCGCTCCAGTCACTACGGTCATTAAGGCAAAGTTTAAGGCCACCGGCAGTATTGTAACCGATAAAGGTGGTACTTAATTTACGCGGCGGGGGAGCTTTATTGGTGACATACTCTATACGCTGCTGGCCTGCCAATTCTACCGGGCTAGAGCTCGCCGACTGGGTGGGTATACTTTGGTAGCCCGAACTGCTAATGTTCGAAATTTGCCCTATCGAAACGCTGCTGCCATTGCTGGCAAACTGCCCCTTGGTGTTTGCTCCGCTCGATTCACATCCATTGCTGCTGCTCGCGCTTCGACTAGATGATGCACCCTCCACGGTGGTGACCGTTTGCTTTTGCTCATCAGCGTAGTTGAGTAGATCTTCCAAATCTTCTAGGCTCATCGGCATCTTGGATGGGTTCTGCGCAACTGTCGCCGCGCGGTACGGTGGCGCTCCATACGGAGGTCGACTACATTCGCTTGCTACATTCGCCGCTTTTGGTGGCGCAATCGAATAGACACTATGGGGGTAGGATTGCTCGCGGCTAGCGTCTGGATGCGGTATGCCCAAGCTAAGCGCATTCTTCTCCAAATCGCCGCTATGATCAGAGGTGGAATTAATAAGACTAAGTTGCGACCCATTATGTTGACTTTTGCTGCTAGCATTATAATGACAATACGATATATTCTTCAGCAGAGGAGTGGGACTTTTCCGATTGAAAGGGGTACTCGGATCGATGTCGATTTGAATCAGATTGTTATTCGCACTACTGTACGATGCGTTTCCATTATGCTCACGATCGTGATTCTCCGGACGCGTACCACCCGCGTAGGTACAGTCACCTCCGGTCACACCGGCCGTGTAGCTGCTGTAGCGTGGCAGCGTGCTTGCCCGAATATCGGACTGTACGGTGTGCGTTTTTTCCTTTTCATTTCTCAAACTGTTTGTGGTCATGCCATTGCCCGTTCCACCGTAGGCGCCGGTGGTGCCGGCTAACGAATAGGTCCGTAGACTACCACCACCTACGGCGTTCACGCCCACCGTACTGTACTGTACCGTATTTTGATTAAATTTGTGCATCGTACCCATGAGAGTACCGGTTTTGTCCGATTGCGTGCTCTGCGGCTTCAGGTTTGCAGCCATCGAATAACTAGAACCGCCTACCCCAAGGTGCAGTAGGGTTCTGCTTGCGGAAAGATTTGGTCTGGAAGTTTGAGCATTTTGTGTGTCCCCTCCTACTGAAGAAGCAAGCTCGTTATAGTTAGCAAGCTTAGCGCTCCGCGTGGACATGCTTTCATTTGACGCGATTCTAGCCATCGGCCCCGAACCACTTTCGACAGGTTTGGGTGGCTCGAGTTCCGGGTACTGCATACATGGTGGATGTTCCGGCGCGTTTGCGTCTGTTTGGGTGAAATTTGTGCAATCCGTTTCCTTCGCTTTGGTGATCGACTCCAGGATCGATGGCAGTGGGTGTAGTTCGTACTGTTTGTCCACTGGTAGCTTTAATACTATTTCCGACAGCAAGTTGTGCAGAATCGACAACTGTTTGCCCTGATCAATGCATCCCGACCAGTCGAGAAAATTGTCGGGCATATTGCAATCGGTACAGGATATGTCGTAGAGAAACTGTTTCATGCGTGATGCCTCCTGTTCGAGGAAATCGTTTAAGAACTCCATAAAGTTCTCCTTGCCTTGAAAGCGCGTAAAGTTGGCCAGGGTTTGCAGCGTTTTGGCAACAAGCGTCAGATTTCGCGTTGCTCGCGGCGAAGGTAACTCGTTCGTGATGTTAAATAAACTTGGCGACAGTATGGCCGGACAGAGGAAGCGCAGGAATATGGAGGCACTGATCAGATTGTCCGCCATGTCGTCGCGATCCAGATCCTGCAACCGGTCACGGAAAGTGGCAAAGCAATCCCGCAGCTGAAAGGGAAAGTTTCTGCTACTCTCGGCAATCGCTATCCACACGGACTTGACCGCTCGTCGAAGTGCCTGCTGCTGACGGGACAATGATCCGGATACTTTCGTAGGATCGACCTCACAATCGCGATCGGACGCAATGATTTCCGCAATCGGTACGGACAACGTATCCTGCAGGTACTGCTCGCCTATAAGCTTGAGGAACGCTTCCATGCTCTTCGTAGCCAACGAATTCCCGCGAAACGTTAATCGTTGATCATCCACACGCAGCAGATCCAGCGCGACCACGTCGGAGAGAAAAGCAGCGGCCATTCCTTGCGAGTGCATCAGCAACACCAGTGCTTGGCCAATGTCCTCTTTCGCTTTAACGCCGATAATTGGCTCAATCACTTCGCATACCCTCTTGTAGTGCTCCTTCAAATAGCCCTGGAACTCGTGGTACACACTCAACGGTAAAATGTCGATCGACTGATAGCGGCACTTGATTCGAAGCGTCGGAGCCGGCTCTTTGGATGTGCTTTTAATAATATTGTCTTGCTTTTCCATCCCGATTTGGTACCAATCTTCGGTGAACGTTCGTGAGCTAACTTTCTCAATCGGAATCGTGACGGTTCCAACCAGCACATGCTTATCGCGCTTCTTTTTCTTGTCCGCTTCACGAAACACGTTCACCGTGATGACGCTTGCCCCCGGAACGTCGGGGAAATCGAAAAATTCTCCCCAAAACAGCAGATCGGCCCGTAGCTTCACCGACGTGCGGCCGTACAATGCTTTGTCGAGGTAAATTTCGCAAAAGTAACGCTTCTTCGGCGGCAGTGATTTCGCTTCGTATATCCACATTTTCAATGAATTGTCCATCCGTCGTACCATATCCTTGTTGGGCGAGATGGACTTGCGCAAGCTGTATATCCACAGATCACGCTCCTGGCGCGTACCACAGCTGTAGTACCGTTCACCGCGTGAAATTCCACGCACTTGAAAACAATGCCGCCTACCCAGCACTGATGAATGCACCGGCACCACTTCAATCGCTCCAATGCAGGATAAATCAATCGTAGACATGACGGCGTGATTCGACAGCAAGCTTTCGTGAGAGCGAGAACCTCTGATGCCTCCCTGGCCGCGTTTCGAACGATCCAACTTGATAACCGATTTGGTCCGTTTTAGTGGAATGGACCGAAACGATCTGCAACGGTAGCAAATTTCATGCGATATTAGTTTGTCAAGCTACACGAATAATCAAGCGTTCTTTTATACCTCTTCGAAAAAAAGTTTGTAAACCGTGATGTTGTCTCCACCTTCTGGCCCATTACCGGGGTGTTCGGTGCGGATCCTCGACGACAGGCTTTCTCGTAAGATGTATCTGTAAGAATAAAACAAACGTTTCATTACGATTTACGGGTTTATTTTTGTTATTGAATGAAAGATAGGTTGAATGAAGATTCGGACAAGATTACATAGAAACAAAACGTCGGTAAACCATAAAATGTTTGCATATCGCTTAATTCGTTCGTTATACCGAAGAAGTAACTGTTGCAGTACGATATGTGTCGTATACTTCATTGTCGAGCATAACATAAAACGCGTTTTATTTCATTCCTCTTCATTACAGCTTGCTCACCTGAATGTACAGCGCTTTCCTCTTCCCTTTCGTCTTTACACCAAATAAAAATATCTTTTACACTTTGCTCCAATTTCGAAGGATGCTCAAGGATCCGTTGCAACCGTTCGAGGTCCAGCTCTTTCACTGGCACCCGGAGCTGACTCGCATTACACGCATTCTGGTCGACGCACTTTGAGGTGAGACTTTTCAGCAGCGAATTGCTGCGCGACAGCTTGGTCGAGTGGGTACGCCGTATGAAGCTGAGTGATTTCTTCGGGCTAAACATGTAGTTCACAACCGGCGCCGGTGGTTCTGGCGACAGTCCAATTATGCTGGGACTATTGTTAGCCTCTAGCGAAGAGTTGAGTGAAATGCGTGGCGTGGAATGTAGAAGGAATGAACTTTTCGATGGCAGTGAATTTGCAAGTGACATGTTTTGTGGTAATGTTTTTGATTTTTCTTTTGCCGTTAGTACTGGATCGTGTGCGATGCCGTCTTTATGAATTGACCCGTGGATGATGCCAGTTCGATTGGCCGAAGACTCTACTCTAACTGCGCCGTCCTTCGGGAGGTTAGCTAAAATGTTACTCCTGCTTCGTGACTTTCCCAACCGAATCGGGGTGGAAGTATTCGATTGATGCTGGCGTTGCGGGTGTTGCTGATGTTGATGGCACTTTGTTTCGTCGTCGTCAATATTTACACTCGCGTTCAACACCACTCCGTAACGCTTCAGTTTATTCTCGCGCTCGTTGCTACCGGTTCGCGTAGCCTCTACGCTATCATGACCCGAGTCATCCAGATTCCAATCAAAACTACACACGCTAAGGTCGGGATTGTAAATGCATTCCATGGAATGTTGCTTTGGATCATTGACGGAAACGGATGACCCCGTCTGTATTCGTTGCTTTTCAACGACCGCGTCATCGGCTACGTTTGCTTTCTTATTCTCGCAGTCCTCGGTCGACAGAGACTCGGAAGTTGTCAACGGAACATAAAACGTCGATCGTCTACGGGAAGAATCGACCGACGAAGAAAACGACGTGTCTGAAGCCATATTTTTCACTTGCTTACTCTTTTCTTATTTATGTTCACTTTACTTTCTTTATACTATATGCACAATCAATTGGAACATTGTAATACGTTGACGACACACACACCGAATGAAACTATGGCATAGCACAACCAACAAAGATAATCTTTTTTCACGTATCCATTATCAACGAAGTTTACACCGATGTACTTCGACCAAATGTATCGTCGAACCGTAGGGTAGATTCCTTGCTCGAAGGATGAGCAGCAATGATGAATACGATGATGCTGCTATGATGAATCACCTCTGCATTCTGGGAGTTCTTCATGTATAAACCCATATTTGTGTTTCCTTTCCTCCTAAGATCTTCATATGATTTGAGCTAGGGGAAAATGCCTAGCGTCAAATATCACCGAAACCTTTCACGCACACTTTGCTCCGTCGACTTGAGTCATGGCATTTTGTTGATATGCTTGGATTATAATGCGCGCTCTCTTGCTTTAACACGCACAGCTCACACGCGAAAGAGAAGGAATGTGTAAAACGAACGTGTGGCAGCATCCCTGATGCTACCAACGCGAATCAAGGATAGCTTGGTTACACACAAATATTTTCGCACTAAACTTTAGATTTCGTACACATTCGACACAGCAAACTAGTTAGTTAGTTACTCGCAACATTATTTTGATTAAAAGGCACTGGAATTATACTTTGATGTAGGCAATGAAGTGAGCATACGGAAAGCAACAAGTATGCTTTCGTTCATGCTACGCTGACATATTTTTCACGCACCTTGTACGCAGTAACAAAGAGATCTGCAGGGTTGGCTTCCACCACGAGCGTAACGTGATCTTGTTCTGGAACTGCAAACCATGGCACAAGTAATGCTAAACTCGATAAATAAGCGTATTACAAATTGTTTTAAAACATGGTAGCTTTATTCGCATAAACGTTTTGTCAATTTACGGGGCACGGATCAAAATGCTCTGTTTCTGTTTGTTTATTTTCACTCCCATGGGAAACAATTCACATCACGAGCCCTGCAGACATTGTCACTCACACTACCAAGCCGTATGCGCAATGGTAGTCTGGAATAAAATACATTATAAGGCATATCAAGGAATTTCACGGAGCAAGGAATTTGCACTGGATATGCCCAGTATGGACAACGATTGTAATTCGCACGCATTGTTTAAAAAATACGAACATTACGCTACTTTCCCATGAATATGCTTCCCCACGTTTAGTTTACTGCATTGTTAAGTTTGCTGGGCAGGCGCACTCTGGAGCCGTATGACAGTTGCGGAGCCATGTTGGAAGATCAATTGACGTTTGCTGGTTCCTTTGTTTACAAATAAAGGCAATGTTTGTTTCCTAGAAACTATATAATCAACACTAATGCGGTTATTAGACGATAGAAAAAACTGTCAGACCATATAACCATAAAGGTTAGGTCAAAACAGGTGAGTACGGCTCTGAATATGTAAGGTACCGTGTGGTAATTCACATAGGAGCATACATTCTCACAACAAAAAGAAGAAGAAGAAGAAAAACTGTCAGATGGTAGAAAAACCACCCGTTCGTGTAATAACGATAAATTGCACAGGTACATTTGTTCAATTACTTGACTGATGATTTGCTCTGCTCAATACACTTAACAAAAACAAAACTAACAGCAAACCGAAGTAATTATTTTAAAACAGTTTCGGTTTTAAAAATTCCAAAATAGGTTACAAGTTCGTTAGCATGTTTCCCAAATTGAATTGAGCGTGCTAAAAGTATGCAAACATAAACACTACTGCAATTGACAGCTATCTACCGTTGAATTACCGAAGAAGGAAGAAAGATGATGGTGTTTAGCAATTGCATCAACAATATTAATCACATGATTAGCCGCTTACCATAATTCAAAAATAGGTATAGGCCATCCCAAGCTTTTCCATTATTTTTTTTTTTATATTTCGAAACACAATAAATCGAACGAATGGATACCGGGTTTGAAAATCTTATACTAGGATACAAATAGCTGAATATTTTAAGTTTCGCGAATAGCTTATCGACTCCAAAGTAATCAATCAATAATCTACAGTCAATTTGATTGTTAAACAAAACTAGCCAAGACAAATTATGGCTTGCAGACATTGAAATTTAACGTTGTAAGCACGGATGTTTCTATTTTCAAATTTAGAATATTTAATGAATGCTGCATTAATAAAATCCTCAATGTTCGCAGTATTTCTATAAAACACTGCAACTATATATACAAAAAAAAAACAAAATTAATTGAAACAACCAATAAATAAGCCATCGAAATTAATCGCATTTTTGTGAGGATATGCTGAATTTGACCGGCGTCTGAGATAGTTTGTGAATCCCTGCACAAACGGGACGACTGACTACTTATCGGCAAGTTTAGCGGCCCTGATTAACCCAGCGGAAAAATCAAAAACTACCAAGCATGCGCGTACGAATTTGATACTACTGACGCAACACCACAACGGGCATAACATAGAAAAATGCCACTTTTGCACAAAATCTCTGGTAATCTATAAAGAATAACAGATACAACTGTTTCGTCTTTACTGAATTCACTCACCTAGCAATATCTAACATTCGTTTGATGAGTTTTTCTCCACGAACTACCACCTACTTCACGGTTCACAGTCACGTTCCGCACTACCACGATATATTTGCTCATTACAATTATTTCGTGAGAAGGTCGCTCTTTGCCGTTTAAGATACTGTCGTTGATGGGAGGTGCGGATGCTTCATTCACACAAAACCGAACCGACAAATACAGACGCAGAAAAGACAAACCGACAATAACCGTTTCATGTGGGAACGTAGGAAGCTTGCATCGCACGGGTGGAAGAGCGAACATGTCTGCGTAAGTAGAAGGCAGAGCGCAAAAACATGTGATCATCGACAATGGAGCGTATCTAGTAGTGTCATCGTTTCATGCTTAGTATAAAACATAGAAGTGAATCATTGTCCATAGCAGAAAACGATTCGATGTGACATTAACATTAAAATAAGCACGACAAGTACTAAATGGAATAAAAATTTGTTTTGAAACTTAAAGTTTAGTTTTGTTTTGCTTACCTGTATCGCGAAGAAATGTACGATGACCATAGTGATCTGGTTCTTCGTCCTGCTCTTCAATAACCGTTGGATGGGTCGATTTCCACGTTGCCCTTATAGCTCGTGGTGTTAGACGGAATCGAGGTAGATCATTCAGCAGCGATGCTGTAAGCTGTGCCAAAGAAAAGTAAATGATTAAATGCCGACTTCGAACACAGTAATGGTTTGTGCGTAGATTCCTGCCATTTTGTCCATTTTCATGTCAAAATACGCGCCAAGAGGCCACGTGCCTCTCTGAGTTTTCTCAGGTTAATCTAACTGTTTAGAGGAATGCTAGCTAATTTCGTTTCTCGGAATACTCATGATTAAAGCGGATCGTAATCCATGCGACCATTACCGTTCATGTATGATGAGTCATAATTTCACCAGTACCGTGAGATAATAATCTTATCTATCTACATTCATTTACATATAAAGCACATATTGCAACTACTTACAGTAAGCTCATCTTTGCCGTACGCGGTTAGTGTTTGCTCGTCTTGCAACAAGATACAATACTGTGATTGCCAATAAACGTTTAATAAATTGGTCAGTGGATTTTCTGTTTCTGGAATGAAGGAGAGAAAAAATCATGAAATTAATAAGAAGTTTGTTTCACTGTCGGAACACTTAAAACATACATTTCTTTAGTAAGAGAAGTAAAGTTCTCGTGTTTAATTTGCAACATTAGAAAAGACACAAGCACATAATAATTGGAGCCAACTACTCAAGTTGTCATTATTGGCACAAGCACTAATAGGTAGCTTAAACTTTGACGGAATAACAAATTTCACAACTGGAGTGGGTAACAACATTTTAAATTTGGAACGAATCAGCAAAAAATCAGCATACAGCTATTTTCAATTTTAATAATAATAAATCTAAAAACATTAAAAAATACTTCTACTCTCGGTTTAAATAAAAAAGCCCTTAAATGTTGATTGAAATCAAAGTATCAAAGGATCAAAGTAATATTTGTAAAGCATTTTTGTTTTATTTTTATTTTTATTACGATATTTGTTTTTATCTTTACACATTGTTAAAGCTTTAATATTCACTAATCCAGTGTAGTTAGGTTCGAAATTGAGGCCCAAACCGAAATAAATAAATTTTTAGTCAGATAAATTTCCAACCGAAGAATGAACCGTCCATTTCCACGTACGTACATTTCAGATTGAATACTTATATTGACGGAATTGTATCGATTTGTTCTGATTAGAATTTTGTATTCAGTATATTACCCAACTCATCAATAAGTGGAAAATTTATCGCATTGCCCGGAACGATTTCAAGATACGCAGGGTGATGATGTGAAATAAGCAGAACATTTTCATCAGTACTAGTGGAACATTAATAACAATTTTTGTTTCCAATAAAACTAGTTAACTATCAATCAAACATTCATTTTTCTTTGCTTTTACTGTGAATTTATTTAAAAATAGTGTGACGCTATTACGACGAAACGAACATAATAACGTACATTTAACAAAAACCTTGAAGTAAGTGCATAAGAAAAAAAGTAAAAAAAAAAAACAACTAGTCAGTTGATCATACAACATTCCGTCATACATATCTACAATATATGTATCTACAATATATAAATTGGCCTAGTTTTTTATTGGTTTGGGGAATGGCGGAAAATAAAAATTAAATTAATCATAAAGCCAGAATGGATACCATAAATAATTACTAAACATTACTGATTTAGTGAAGAGAGTAATTATAACGATCATTGGCATCTAACTTTTTATAACAATGATGGTTCCTATAACTCTTCAAATACGGTAAAAAAATTATGATAAGTTTGTGAAATACGAAAATATATATTTAAATGTTGTGAAACTTTTAACAACACGCAAAATCACGTTTAACCCAACAACGTTTACACCAGTGCACCATGCGTCACAACTCCAGCTTCCAGCTGTATTCTACTTACTAACCCAGCTAAGAAGGTCGTGTAATTATTTTAAAATTTGGAAAAAATTATCAAACAATGGATGTGAGACAGTATTAGTGAGACTTACATGCCCATTATATGATGTAACGGCTTGGTGTCTGCTATTTTCACACAATGGAGAGAAAAAACGCATGAGAACCAGAGACCACCAATGTCCAGAAAGCAGCATCAAGCAGCACCAACACCAACAGCGAGGCAATTCAACGAGCTTGATTCAACGCATGCTTTTTTTTTCAAAGCAAATAGAAGAGAGAACAATGCGATGAGGTGGGTCGGTGCTTAAAAGAGACAAAGTCATCGGTTGGTTTATCTTACGCGATGAAGCTCTCCAATGCACGAATGCGTGTAGAAGATGTAGGTTAAACCTGAAGCTGCTAACTGAACAGTACAAGTTGCCTGAGAGATTATTTCATTAGTTACCCCTCAACAGAGGAGGCAAAAGAAACCTAACAGTTACGAGGTTAATGACGGCAAGATTTGATACTTACAGGCATGCATAGTAGTAGTTTCTACGCCCAAACCAGCGTGTTCAGAACCGTTCTTCAAAATATTAAATAAGCAAGTAAATCAAAATTTGGGTCTTAAATTTGTCAAAAAAAAAAATTGGAAATATTTTGGTAAAACGCAATATCCAGAATTCATTCGCATTATCTGGAATTCTAGCAATGCATGGAAACAGTATTTTCGAATAGAGCCATCGGGTTACGTTCGACCGGGTGAAATAGAAAATGGGTAAAAACAATCGCACATCGCAACAAAAATTAAAGACCAAAAGATAATTTCGAAGTGAAAACGATTTTCATTACCACCGTCATGTGTGATGCCTAGTTCAACTGATTCGCGCTGTTAATAAACTCGCAAATTTTTATAAGCACAAGACGACCCGAAACAAAACCACACAAATTTCGGATGAACACAAACAGCCACGAGGCCACGGAGTTTCATTCGAGTGATGGGTCATTTTTTCCGCCCCAATAAATCGTACCATATAAGTGGGTCGTATTTTAAAACAGCTTGGATACTCTCTGGATCACAGCATGCTAGACCACAAGCAAATGTATCGATAAATAACACATTTTTGAAAACCTATTTCTCAAAATACGACGCGTATAAAAACTCGCCCTTGTTACTAAACTTTGCAAGTTAGAGCGTTTTAACGCTCACAACGGTAGTTTCAATTATGTTTGTTGGTCACCTTTGCTTCGTGCGCGCCTGCACAAAAACTGAGTGGCACAGTTGTGAAAAAACTTCCAATGCTCCGTTAGTTATTCCCGAATGGGAGAAAAACGATTCAAAGGTTCGAATGGCTTGGCTTGCCGACGTGCGGCTGTTCTTTGGCAAACCATTGTTTTTAAGCAGTTATCATGTATTGTAGTTTCTTGTGTTTTTTTTTGTTACACACATATGGCAACGCCTGTAATTAGCACCTAAAGAATGAAAGCGGCGAACGTGAACAAACTTCGAAATGCGGCTCGTACGCTCTACCGTAGACCCCGATGTTAAATTGAATTGTGACATTGTATGCACTACTCTAAGCGTAGTTTTAACTACTTCTATACACTATAAACGCGATATATTTGGTGGGCAAGCGAGTAATCAAATCTATGCCTACTAAAAGCGACTTGTGTCAATGGTAAAAGAAAAATTTGTAAGACAAATAGATATATGTCAAAGCAAACTCTTAGCACACCAAAATACCGTTAATAAATGTTATTGTTAGCTTACCAACAACGTCCAACCATCCTTCAACTCTCGATGGAAATTTGATGGATACGAGGCGGTTATTTGCGGCCGGGGTAAGGGACATCGTTGTCATCTTGCTGCGCGATCCGTACAATAATTTCACACATACTAATTTTCTGTCGCATCCGGTGCGCCTTTCACTATTTTCTAGGCGTTATATCGCAGCGCCCTTTTACGTTGGAACGTCGCAAAGCACGTCGCACCATATACGATATGATGTACGAGAAAGTCTGGAGATGATTTAATGTACCCGAATTTGTCCAATTTCTTCACGATGAAGACGAGTGAGTTTCAGAAAACGATCTTGTGTTCTTTTTCGTAGGTAAAAATGCCACATATCTGGTACATAATATAGTTGAATTGATGCTGGAGCAAACGTCGATTGGCAAAACGGCTCTCTTTTTTCCATCAAAGCTACATGACTTTCATTCGCGCGATGGCTTTGATATGTGGCTGCCACAAACTTTGTTCAGTGCGTGCAGTAAAAAGCTTCAATTTCACAAACATTATAATAACAAAACTTAAGGGAAAACATCCTATCACCACACACTATAAATTCGAAACACACACACATCGCTCGCGCATCACTTGTTTAATATTTACACTGCCTAATAGGGATGGGAGTGCCGTCAGAGGAACAGGATCTGATCATTTGTTCCGATCATATGGGGGACCGATCCAGCAAAATGTATTGTTTCTTCGCTCTGTCCAGGTTCTTCCAGCAGGGAGGGACAGGGAATTTGAAAACAATTTTTGGAACCTTTATATGCCTCATTGGCACTCTTGCGATCCGACACATATGATGCAGAGCTAAACGGGATCACTAAATCAGCTTAACTTCAACACAACACCAAAACTCCGAGCGCAGTGTACGAAAACACAATATCGTTACGGAAGAAAATGTTTGTGGAAAACGTCAGCAATATGCACACACCTTTGACAGAATCGGTTTGTTGTGCCCCGTGATTCAGTGGTGTTCGTGTTGGTAGAAAATACTTTCGCCTGTACAAAAAGATACGTTCCATGTCGGTTGTATACCGAAGGAATTCCAGGGATAGGTCTGCTTTCAGTTTTTGATACGAAATTAAATGAATTAAATCGTTTCCAAATATACAAATCCTACATGTATCGTCCAGAACCGTGGCAGATGTTCCGCATGTCAAAGACCGGTCTTTCACCAGTAATTATTGGCCTCATACGAGAAAAATAAAGAACCAATAGCTGGGAACTAGCTTATAATGCCTTTGAACTTTGAAGGAAATTTTCCTCGATTTGTGTTCAAGATTGAGTGCATAAAAACAGGGATCCTTTTGCTTTGGTTACACCTAAAAAAATGTCAATAGTAAAAAAAACGGTAATAATGAGAAGCCCAACAATCACAGCACCGTCAACAAAATAGTAGCTACATGTATAGAAACTAGGCATATTGCGTTTAAAGTGAAAAAATAAACCATAAGAACGGTTAAATGACAGCGGTGGCGATCTTTACAACAAAAAAAAAACAGTAGGTTTACCAAACTACCAGCCGAACCGTCATTCTTTAGCACGTAGACCGGAAAGGGTTTATCGGAATAAATAAATCAGTTCACTTCTTTTACTCATTGGACTGCATGTTATATTTAACTACTCCGAATAAATGTTTATTAATTACGGAAAATACATGTAGTAAACATATAAAACGAATATTCTACTAATAAACTAAGAGTTCTACGATGTCTGCGACTTCCTGTTCTCTTGTCGCTCACGGTTTTTTTTTCTTAGAAACTTAAAGCATATCGTTAATGTGTTCATGTAGCAATATTATCTAATTATTTGTTCCCCTCATCTTTTTCTTTTAACAATAAGTCATACCTTACACCATCGATAAGATTTGCAATATATGTGCTCATCCTGTCATCATTTCTCAATCGGATCTGACAATCAATATTTAAGACAGATTAACACAGAACATAATATTTACTATAGATGTTGGTTTTTAGCATTCTACTAACGCAACCATTAGTACGCATTGCCGAATGATTGATGACGAATGCAACCGAATTTCAACGTTATGCTCCACATGTGCTAATCAAACGATAATAATGGCGTTACGACCACCTAACAATGCGGCATTAGCGTTTGACTTAAAACAAAATACTGCCCAAACTGATCGTCACCACCATGCGCACAATGTATGGATATTTTACTTTGGAACTATCGACACTGAATTAGGACTTATATGGCAGTTATAAAATACAGTTCTGTGTGATTTCATTACCCTTGATCGCTTAGTATGCATTATGTTCCTGTTTATCAAAATATTTCATTATTTTCATATCCCAACGCAGAACTTCATCTCCGAATGTATGCTAGTGTTCGCTTTTTTTTCTTTTTCTTTTTTGTACGGCTACACATTGGTTTTTACGGTAATCTGCATGCTTTTATTTATCTATGTTACATGAAACGTTTGTCCCAAAAAAAATATTCTCATTGTGCCGTACATTACACGCTTCGCTGCAGTCGTTCATTTCACGCATTCTTGAACTTACCACCGGTCAGATACATCGTAATAAGTTGTAGGGAAAAGTTTCTTTTACAGTCATTACAGCACATACGTTTTAACTATTTTCATGCACGCAATTTATCCCACACATCATATAACCTTTTAGCCAGCGTTACTTGTGTGCATTGAGATCGTCATTCACTGAATTTCGACTACGTGTATTTCACGTTCCAAACTTGTCTTTAGACATAGTACCTATGTACAAGAGCATGGCCACTTCTTCAAATATTCACGTTTCATACAATGCCGCATGTCAAATAAGTTTTCAGTTTGTTTAATGGATCAAATCTTTGCTTTTTTACCTCCGTTTTAGTAGGGAAAGATGTTTGTACAACGGTAAGATTTCCTCTCCTATAGTACTGAAAAGAAAACTATTTTTATGATGGTTACTTTTTTAATGATGTACATTTATTATATACAGTGCGCCAATTTCAAATTCGGACACTTTGAAATTGAGCAGTCGTCTAGCTTTGCGATCGTTTTTGCGTATTCGAAAATAATATCAATATATTTTTTATCACATCTTCTTTGTGCACCTCTGTACAAAGCAAATGCAAAGAAACCGGTGAAACGTTAAGTCGAACAGTTAGAGTTCTTAGCATTATATCCGTTTAAACTATTTGGAAACCTAGTTTTGAGTCTTGATATAGTACAATTACTGTTTTAGTCGATTCTTGGTTAGCATTCAGAAGCATTCGGACATTTACATTTTATAAATTTCTCACATATGCGCCATAGAAAAAATTTTGTAATCAGTTACCATCATAAAGATGGAAAAATCATTCGTATTATTAGTATTTTGACTAATATTAGCAGATTAACCATTCAAGATATAGTTAAAATGTATAAAACTACCAAAGGTGTCGAGAAAACCGCAAAGAATTGCTTGCCTCGACACAAAATCCCGACTGGGGAAGGAAGAATGATTTGTAGAATCGTCTAATTCAACCCTTTTACCACTGCAGGGGATAAAAAAACTATTACAAGCCTTTTTAACTGTGAATGTAAGTGCTCCAACAGTCAGAAATTACTTACATGCCAATGGACTTCAGCAATGAAAAATCGGTGAAAAATCGGAAACTATGATTGGAATTCGCTAAAGCTTTTTTGACAAAGTTTTTGGAGCAAGGTAAACTAATCTACTTCAACAATTGAAGTTTAATTTAATTAGAGAGGATACTTTCTTCAGGTTTTATTAACCGATTACATAAAAAAATCAATATTTTTGGCTCGGGTGGATACAATGTTGTATATGGCGCAACGATAAGGAGCCATTCAAGGGAAAGTGTTTAGATTAAACCGTGATATTTGGTGGTGGTTCCTTAATATTATGGGGGTGTATGTCGTTTAAATAAGTTGGAAAATTTCACTTCATTAAGGGCACAAAGGATAAATTACATGTGCTAACATGTGGAAGGAAACTCTTAAGGCAAGTGTTGATAAAAAGGGGATAACTCGAGAATATGCGATCTATCTGGATGATGATCCTAAACGTAAATCTTGAGTAGCACGTATGTTTCTACATTTTAATTTTTTGACCGGTTTCATTGCATTTGCTTTGTACAAAGGTGTTCAAAGAAGATGTGATAAAAAAATGATATTATTTCCGAGTACGCAAAAATCGATCGCAAAGCTAGACGACTGCTCAATTTCAAAGTGTACGAATTTGAATTTGGCGCACTGTAAATGTTTTGTGTGCGAGTGTGTGCAACAACAAATAAGCAATGTTGCTTAATATGGCGCGATTTACAAGCATGGTCAAAAGAAGCAGCTGTGGTAACTTCGATTCTCCACGGTTTCTTATAAATCATTTTTTTTACTGAATAAATCATTGATCATGACACATTGACATGTATAGCTCTGGAGGCTTCGACAAGCAAAGCAGATAAGTAACGCCTGACCAGAATTAAAAAAAAACACAAATACATATACACACACGTTTGATGTTTCACGAGCTTTCCATTGTTGACATTCTAAACATGATGATTTGTCAATCATTTACCGAGTGAAAGTGAACTCATGGTATAAAAAGGGAAACACACACTACCACATCGCATTGCACCATGTGGTAGTTTAAGAAAAGAAATAAAAAACAACGACCTATAGCTTTACTTTAACTGTACGTCACGTAATACAAAGCAGTAAACGTAAAGGCAACAAGGTAAACGTTTTAAAAGAAAACAAACTGCAGAACTCATAAACCAAGCAGTTTTCGCTCTATGGGCACAAATACAATTTATAACTAAGCTTTTTAGCCACGTGTATCTTCAGCAGCAACATTCGGCTGCATATTCGATACAACGCTACACAGCTGTACCGAAGTTATAATATTAACCACGGGTAATATTCCTTTCCTATCATGATATTAGTATTCACATACGCAGAACGAGTATACAAATGAAAACGTTTTTAACAATAATTTCACTCTGTATGCTTGAAGTATTTCAAAGTAAATCTGAGTTTCTTCACTATTCTGTTGTTGATATTCCCGTTTGTGTTTTGCTCTAAGCATTTATCAAAATTCTCGTTACGCTAGCTGCTTTTGTGTGTTTTACTAAACCGGGTACTGGCTTGCCCTAAAATCCGTGCAATGTAACATTTTCCTTGGAGAATATCCTCAAGTTCTTATTATCATGCACTTACAATTGTACGACTATTCATTTTGTAGTTCAAGTTTCTAACGTGTATGGAATACGACAGGGAATACGATACGAAAACGGCTGTATGTCAATCCATGTGAAAAAACAAGCGTAAAACATAGAGTTCGAAATAATTGTTTTTAGTTTGCCACTTTTAATTGTCTGCTGTTACTCCATAGGAACACAAACAAAGGGAGGAATACAACAAAACCTACATTTTCCGCCCGTGATACCGGAACCAGCCGGTAGTCATGTGCGATCAGACGATAGGTAGTAGTTTGTCGATGTTATAATTGCTAGACGTTGTAAAGTAAAAAAAAACTGCATTTCCCTTACTTCCCTTCGCCGCGTAGCTCACATACTTCCTCTACTTTCTTCGATTATTCGTCGCTTTCCGACTGTCATGCTTACCTTTAGCATGAGCCAACAGCGTTACGAGCTTCTTATGAGAATCACCCATTATCCAACCATGCTGCTGCAGATGTTCATTGCTAGTGGTGCCCGAATCTTCTCCTGCAACCTGTTCTTCCGTGGGAGCAGATTTGTCACTATCTATCTGGTTCGATTGTTGCTTCCTACGTGTTGGAGCCGATTTTTTTCCCGTGACTCCTGGCAATGTTTTCGATTTCTTATCAGAAGTTAGAGCACTTATGTCTTGGGAAGAATGCTTGTCCCCACCTTCCAGACTGATACCACCACCATCGATCGCTTTATCCTTCACGAGTGCAATAGTATCCGTATTATCTACCTGCTTCTTTTTCCTACCACGCTTCTTTCCACTTTGCGTTCCGTTATTCACAGATTTTGAAATCGTCGACGATCCTTTCGCAGATCCGACGACGACCTCTTTTTCTATCTCTTCATCACTGGTCGATGACCAGTAGTACAGCATTTCGCCGGCGTTTCGTTTACGACGCGATGTCGTTAATAGTATGTTATTATCATCGGAGTTCAAGAGTGTTGAGTGAAGTTGTTCTATTTTCAAATTTGCCTCTATATCGTTTTCCAACAGCTTACGCTTCACCTTCTTACACTTGATGCTCTGCTCGTAGTCACTGTCTGGGTCATAAGCAACGTTCTTCATCTTTTTCGGTGCGACCTTACGCTGTTTGTTCGTCGGCAATGATGCTACCTTACCAGGCCAATCTTCTATTGCGTTTTTCGGTTTTACTGTACCCTTATTTCCAATGCCTGACGCCTTTGTCGATTTTGTAGCCGGTTTCTGCCTATTGTCACTATTGTTATTCTTATTGGTGTTATTGTTATTATTATTAAGTATAGCTGAATTGATATTTGCACACGCTGATGCTGGTTTGGTGATGGAAGAAATTTCAGGAAGAGGTTTCAACTTGCTGGAATTGGGCTCTTTTTCTTTATCAACACCAATTACTACTTCAACTAATTTTCTATCGTCAGCAGCATGGCGCGTAGAGGAATTCAACTTCTGCTTAAACTTGCTGGTAATAGTCTTAGAAGATATCACTACGCTAGACTCCAATGTGTGTTCTTCTAGCGATGTCAACTCCAACGCTTGTGATACATCTTCTGCAGAAGAGTTTGACGTACAGCTTTTCATATTGTTGTTAGTTCTGGACGCAGGCCGAACTGTCTTGCTAGGGAACGCTAACGTACCAGTCACACCAGAGGAAACATAGGATGCCAATTTTCGTTTGCTACCGTTGCTATTCTTACCCATCGTTTCCAAAATTACACTTTCCATTACCTTGCGAATGGTGTCGTCCGTCACAACGTCCGATTTGGACGACTTTTTATCAACAATTATTGTTTCCTTCTTCAACAAGCTCTGTTTCTCTAAAGTTTGGTTCATTCGGTGTTGATCTCTCTCGCAACTGATAGCATTGCTGAGTATTGGTGAATGACTGATAGCATCTAGTTCTTTACATTCCGAAAGTTCAACCTTTTCAAAATTGTCCGGCTTTTCACAATGTGTCCTAGCACCTGTCCTAGAAATGTGTCTTAGGGTGTTGGTGTTCGAATATTCATGCACTTTATCATTCATCTCGTCGTTTTCTGCCCGATCGATTAGCTTCATTATGTCTCCGGTTTGGAAATCTTCAAACTCGTCGGAATCCCAAGATTCCGTTAGATTCTTCTGCTGCACAACAGTTCGACGACGGCGCAATCGTGCTGGACCCGGACTCGTGACTTCAAACTCATTTTGACAAAGCTGGTGTTGCTGCCTTATTTTCTTTTCTTGACACCCGTGAAGCTTATTCTCGATATCGGCGCAAAATGTTCTACGCATTTCTTCATCGGTGTGCTGCTTGTCCAATTCTGTTGGTGTAACTGGTAGTAGTATGGTATCATCGCTGCCCTGCATAGCATCATCGACCGGTTCTGCGGCATTTTTAAGTGTATCGAACAGTTTGTCAAAATCCTTTGCGACCGGCTTAGTTGCTGTCGACTTCGCTACAACTGCAGTCATACTTGCCACTTGGGCGGTATCTACTATAGCCGATACAGCGGCCGCTACAGAGTTCTTATTAGCTTTACAATCACTCATAATCTTCTCTTTAGCGCCACCTTTTTTGAAAATACGTCCCATTATTAGACTTTTTTTCTGAACATCTGCACTGGTCAGCTTTTTCGGTGAGGTTTGTTCGCTGCTGATACTACTGGTCTTATCTTCCTCCTCTTCCTCTTCTTCGCTCATCGTATTTGTACCATAGACAAAATCATCCCGATCAGAGAAACTCAAACTTGACATTTGACTGTCGTCATGGTCTTCAACATGTGCAGTTGACTGGGAAACGGTGGATCTATGTTTTGATGAATGATTTGCACCATCATCACTTTTTGCAATATTCTGACTTTGACATACATTATTTTTCTTCGATGAATACACAGAAGGCAGATCACCATCACATGGTGAGTCTTGAAATGCATACACATCATCCGCACTCTCGTCCAGAGCCAACGATCCGCAACGTGCCGAACCAGCTGCATGCAGTAGGCTATTTTTTCCTGCTCTTCTTCGATTTTGGCCAGTAATCCATCTAGAAGATGATTTCTTTTGCGATTTTCCTACATTTTCACTATATTGCACACGATGGGTCTTACTCTTCGCCACAGTCTTTGAAGCAATCGCCTCACCAGTGCAACTTTTCTCATCTGGCACTTTTGACGTTGCTAAGTGGGGCACATCGACTTTATGCTCAATGGTCGAATCAGTTACGATCAAAGGTAGCTTAGCTTCTCCGTATAAATTGCTGCGCTGCTCTTCGGGCGCTCTAACAATGTCTGTGGAGTTCAACTCATCCATCTGTCCCGCGATACCGAACTCTTTGGGAATATCGCCGCACAATGCTACATCAGCGAGTGTATCTAATCGAGATTCTTTGCCGATGCCGATGCCGATGCCTATACTCGTAGTGCTTGCCGACATTACAGTTAGACCCGTCATTGGTATTGAGACCTTGAAATTGTCGTATCCCTTTAAGGCTCCCTTTGTTTTTATTTTTGCGTTATTATAACTTTGATTAGTTGACGACGATTGTACTGAACTTTGCGGTGAAACGTTCCCTCCGGTGCTTCCACCAACACAGCGCTGTACAGTGTCATTATCACACGCGTTTAGCGGTTCATGTCCTTTTTGATAATTTACTTGTTCTTGCTCGGTTCTTGCCGCTTCTTCTCTGGTGGTACATGCTGCACCCACATTTAACGTCTGGTTTATCTCTACAGACGGTATGAAAGCAGACGATATGGATGTGGACAAACTATTTCCATCATCCGTGAACATTAACCGTCGATCTGGAGAATTTCCCTGGTCCATCATATCATTTGTTTTTATTGCAACGGCGAGATGGTTCAGCTGATCGTTTTCATTGGTATTCGACTCCTTTAACATTGAACAACACTCGTAGAAAAGTTTCTCCTCCTGGCTAAGCTCCTTTACCGTCTGTCCGTCAAGCTGTTCATTCTTTTCCGCGCCGCCAATCAAAGTCGTCGGTACACGATCGGAAGGACTCGATTGCTCTGTTGTGCCTTCAACATTACTATCTTTCTTTTTCACTTCCTCCGACGTAGGGATGGCAACCGATGCTTCGATGGTAAGTTTCGTTTCTATCTGTGAATTTTCGCTGATGGCATGCGATACTTCATCATCGCGCATTAGCGTCTGTTTCTGTTGCGCGATTAGATATTCTTGTTCCGACAGCTTTGCAATATGTGATAGCGTCATTCGATGTTTATTGTAAGCGTCTTGCTTTTTGAATACTTTGCGACAAAGATCGCAGTTAAAGGTTTGCACTTGTTTGCTGTTTTGCTCCTTTTCCTTTGCCTGTTGACGCTTCAGCTTGCTGCATTGTCGTCTCGATTTTCGACGTTTCCTTCGCATGTGTCGACTGTTTGATGCGGAGCTGTTTAATGACGTTGGAATTTCAGTGGTAACACTCATCATATCGTCATCTAAGGCATCGGTGTTGGTAGTACTTTCATCGTCAGCAATCACTGACATAGCACGACCCGTACTATACACGTTTGTGCCCAATGGTGGTTTCGCAAACAGCTCCGAGTGCTGTGTCCCAACACCGTTGTCGTGTACATTACTTCGAGCCGCAAAACAAGCCAGAGACATGTTATCATCATCGGAATCGTCCGTAGACGTGTTAGATGATGAGTTAACAGTATTATTGATTATAGTTTCCACTAATTTGTTGATCGCTTTGGGAGATTCATCTTCATCGTTTGAGAATGAAAATGATTTACGAGCCATAATCGGTGGTTTAGCAGGTGTATTCTCTATGCACATGCTATCATCAACCGTCGTAAAACCATTCGAAAACAATGGTTTGGAATTTTCAACTTCTTTTTTCATCTTATTTTCGTTCGCGACGACAACCGGCGCCTCCTCTTTCTCCATTTCTATCACTGGCGATTCTAATGGTGTTGCAGGAGGGGGATTCGCTTTTCTAGGCTTTCGCCTGGAACTATCGATCAGCATAATTTCCTCTTGAATGTTAAAAAGCTTTGAAACTGTTTCGGCAATCTGGCTATTTTTGGTAGTTCTACGTTTTGGAGCATTCGATTCCACGTTGGAGGCATGTAGGAGCAACGATTCTATCAAAGGTTCCGGCGTCCCGTTTAGCGGTAACTGATTGCGACGTTTCCAATCACTCGGGCCAGGTGTTTTAGAACGGCCTGTGTGGTTTTTCTGTACCGTTATGTGCTGCTTCTTCCGTACCGTAAGATTTGAGCTCTCGTCTTCGCATGAATCAACTTCTTTTGTATTAGATGTTTGACGTAATTGTCGACCCTTTTCGCGACCATTGCCAAGCTGATCTTGAAGCTCTTCTGGCGGTTGGTAAATGGAAGCACGACGTCTATAGATACGTTTAACCTCGTTTCCAATGTTGCGTAGATGTTCATCTTCTTTCGACGGTTCGGTAGTGAACGTTTCTTCTTTGCCATTTTTCTTGCATGAAGTCGCTACTGGCTGTGGTGTGGTCATAGGCCGTACACAGACAGAAGATCTTCTGGTATTAATTCTTCGCAATGGTATGTTATTTTGCAATCCTACCAAAGGTGGAGGAGTTTGTATTTCTTCAGCCTTGTTACGATCCAAGTTTGTCGATTCACACGGTTCGCACGCAATTTCGTTTTTCATTGTTTTTTCGGTTTTCTCCAAACTATTACAGGCTACAGTTTGGACATTTTTGGACAAATCTGTTATCTGTTCTACGTCCCTCGCGATGAGAGCGCCAGCGCCAGGAACCTGCAATAGTTCTTTGTTTTCCTTTGCCATTCGTTCCTCTTCTCTTCGTTTCTGTAGAACGCGTCGGCGAGGATCGCGAGGCTTCATAGTCGCTTCAACGAAGCTTTCTACCAGATCCAAACCTAACTTGCCTTGGCTGCGGGTACCCCGTCGCGATGTAAGAATAAGGTCGTCTTTGAAAGTTGTACTGAATGATTGGGTTTGTGTTTTCTCTTCTTGTTTTTCTTCTTTTGTAATATATTGGGCCAGATCACGGTCCACAAATACCGATTTTCTA
Source organism: Anopheles farauti (assembly GCA_000473445.2). Classification (NCBI taxonomy): domain Eukaryota; kingdom Metazoa; phylum Arthropoda; class Insecta; order Diptera; family Culicidae; genus Anopheles; species Anopheles farauti. The sequence goes on from KI915053.1 coordinate 2,765,610, forward strand.
CGAGACATGATACGTTTTGGCAGATTTGCTGCAATTGGCTTTTCCGTCGGCATATCTTCCTTGGGTTGCATATCCACGAAACACAGTGGGTTAGCAATCGTATTATTGTCTGAAATTGCAGTACAATGGCTTCTGTCCAGCGGGGTTTGTTCATGTTCTGGAAGGTCTTTAAGATGGTCTGCGGAATTCTCGGACTCATTAGTAATGTTGTTTTCTGTAGTTTTTACATGAGCACCACCATCATATTGTGCATCCACTAGCAGTGTCACCGTTTTCTTGAACGAATGCTGCGCTATCTTTGTTTCAAGAGTGGTCTGTGTTTTTGCACGGGTTGTTTTAAGCCCTGCTGAGAATTGTCCAGATGCAGTATCTTTCACTGCAGAATCATCCTTTTGAAGTGATGTAAAATTTTCAATATCAATAGAAAATTTTCGCATCCGACGAAAACCTGCAGTAGTAGGATCATTATTATATGACTTATCATTCGCTTTTAGTTTGCCAGATGAATTATGTGAACTCGATGCTGATTCGTTCGATAGTAATGCTGATGTTTTCGCAATATCTTCGCTTTCTTTTGCCACTTTTTTCGTACTACTATGCACTTTCTTTTGCGTTGCATTCGTCGGCGTAGAAATCTTCGGTGAATCTTGTACCAGCAACTTTGGCATACGAGGATTAGACTTACGCTTAGCTAGCTGTGGAATTTGCTCAAGTGTAAATTTTACGTCAGGTGTCTCACACGTCAAATCATGCAGTAGCTTCAAATCATTCAGCCTCGATTTGTCTACCTCTTTAAAGCTTTCCAAAAGCTGGTCTGATAAAATAGATGCTAATTCGTTCTTTCGTCTTTTGCGCACGATTTTCGTTGAGCCTCCCTTTTGTCCGTCGGTAGCTGCCAACGGTTCAACTATTTCTGAGTTTCTGTCTTTTTGTACTGCATCAGCTTCGCCAACGATATTTACCGGGTGTATAGATTGTGTCACACTGGAGGGTTTCGATGAATCCGACACTTCACACGGGTTCATATCTAAGGATTCTTCGTGTATTTTTTCCATGCGCTCTCTTGGTGAATATGTTAGCGATTGCTTTTTCTCATCCTGCACGAGTTTTCCGCATTCTGTTGTACCTGTAATCAGCGGTTCTTCGCTAGAAGCAATCTCAGTTGATTTTAATTCTTTATCTTGACTATTGCCTTGAGTAGTTGTTGATTCGACGCACTGTGCCAGATCATCCACATTTTGTTGCACCGATTGTGATGACATTTTATCCGAATTTCCACTATCTTGCTTATGTGCAACTAGGTCATCTTTAAGCTTGGGAGATGTGATTATTGGCTGCTGTACAGATGAGGATATCTCCACCGTTTGTACTGGGCGTTGACAAACATCGCCCTTATTCGAAACATTACAATTCTCCGTCACAATTTGTTTTGATGGATTTTGAATGTTCAAATCATTCTGTGCTTCTCCGCCAGCAGGGACTATTGTCGTATGCTTTTCCATTATTTTATCTAAAATAGACTTATTCCATATTTGCTCCATCAATGCTTTTCGTTGATAATCAGCCACCGATGCTCTTCGTTTCATTATACGGCCTACTCCTTTACTCATACCTGTCGGAGCATTTATCTTCCCGACTGTTGCATCGAATGTGTTTATACTCTCGCTTCTTAAAATTGAAGAAGCAGTTGGTTTTGTGAGTTGTTGTTCAATTGGCGCTACAAATTTATTCATATCTGCAATGCTGGGCATTGGCGCACCACAACTATTTTCGACAGAGTTGCGAAATGGTTCCTTAGCTGGTTGTTTGTCTGAGTTATATTGAGTATCTCTTTTCAATTCCAATGAAGTGGACAGTACCTCACTGCGCGTAGGATGGAAAATCTTTTCTAATAAAGCTGCCGAGGCAGCAGCAGCACTTGGTATCGTTAACGGTGGTATGACAGGTGGTTTCAGATGGGCCGGTAGAGTAACACTAGCTAGCCTTTGCAAATCAATTGGTCCTAACATTGGTGCACCCGTCACCGGTAGCAAATTCGGTGCAACGAACGATAATGACATGGATGCTAACAGATTAGCACTTGCCAAACCAGTACTAGGGGTGATAGTTGGTGCGTGCGTTGTTGGGATCGAAGGACACGTTGGATGTTGTTGTCTCACGGGTTTAGCAGCAACATCACGGTTCGTATCTCCAGTGGGTACTGGTAGTGGAACAAACACACTTTTTCGACGAGCGCGCTTTGTTGCTGGCGGTATTATCTGACTGGCCATTGGTGGCATCGGAACTTGAGGAATAATCAACGTCGTCATGGGTGCCGATAATTTTTCCGCCAGCCCTGGTAACCCTGGTCCTACTACACCGATGGGCGTTTTATGCATTGAGGCTGACGACTGCATTGAAGTCGATTGTTTTAGAGGAGATGTAGAATGTATGACATTCAGCTGAGATGGCTTCAGTTGAGATACAGAACACTGTGAACGGTTCATTTTATCGCTTTGAGATGACATGCACAATGCAACACTCGTTTTCGGCATGTGTATCACCTCCTGCATTCGAGGTTCGAGGTTCGGTGCTTTAGATTCGGTTATGGTTACCGAAATATGGTTCTCTGCACAGGGACCCGAACGTAAACCTGAAGGAATACGCATGGCCGATGTGGCCTCTAACGCTGGTTCCGAGCAATGCGGAGGATTACTGTGGTCAGGATAGTTTACGTAACCTCCGATTTTAGTGTGATTAGGATCCGAATGATGTCTAAGATTGGAAATGTTATTATGCGCAGGTTTAGCGAATGGTAATGAATTACTGGCAAAGGGAATGTTCGTAGATTCGACCGATAAATCGGTCGCGCTATTTTCCACACTTGTTGGTAACGCTGCTTGAGTGGGCACTTGACGATGACGGGCAACAATCGTAACCGATGGTGCTTCCTTTGAAAAAGTCGGACGAGATTGTTTGTACTCAACGCGCTCGATTATCAATCCAGGTGGCAATTTAATAGACGATAAATTTCCACTTCCCGATTTCGATGTGACGGTACAGCTGGAATCGGGCAGAATATTAGTCGAACCCGTTAGTTTGTGAACACTGTGCGTATTCACAATCGCCGAGTTGGTTGCCGGATGTTGGTGGTAGTGCGAACCCCGATTGTGAGCATGCGAATGCTGAAAATGGAGCGGTTGTGGTGGCAGATGTGCCATCGTTGAGGATTCTTGTTGCGGTGTGTGCAATGATAAAACATTGGAACGATGATTCGTTGAACCGTTGTCATGTTTCGGCATCAATTTTACATTTCGGGCAGAGTCTAACGAGCTATTTATGGATAAATTTAATGGTTCATCCGAAACTGAATCGGCAGATGCTATTGGTAGCGCAGAATGTTGGAATGTAGATTGAGGTGCGACACTATGTGATGGTTGTGACTGTATACTAACAGCAGTCTTCAGCTGAATAGGTGATGTTTGTTGGTCCGTTCGAGTACCCGTCGTTGAGAAATCATGCGTGCAAATCGCTACAGGAGATGGCATTTTGGATTGTGAAAGTAGCGAGGAAGATGACGAATCAAAGCTACTACTCGATACATTTGGAAGGGAAGTAGAAGGAGTTGAAACTTGTTTTTCGATCCGGTTGTATTGTTCACCTTTCGCTTCTGTAAAACATTCTTTTGTCTGCATTGCCGTGGTACCGGTTATGTTTGGTGTTGGTATCTCAGTGGCCGATAAGGAGGAAGAATTTACCGTCTCCTCTGGGTTAGTATTTTCACGATGCGTTTCGTTTTTGAAAAAATCCACCCCCAATCGTTCTGATAATTTGCCAGTTAGCATCGCAATACAATCATTTAATTTTTTCGGTTTTCGTTTACTTCCCGAGGATGGTCCGCTTTTGAGATGGGAAGCTAGTGTAGGTGTAGAAGTTGGTGAAATAGGCTGCGATATCGGTGATGACACTCTATCTGTACGAATACTTTTCGTGGGTGTTGCAGGAGTATCAACATCATCGTATTGCTTCCTGATCGGCTGGTCCGGAGTGAATTGGAGGGATTTTACAACGGACACGTTAGCGATTTCTGATGCAAGCACATCAACGAATGGAGGTTGTTGCTTTCCTGCAGGCGTATCTTCAGTGATCTTGTTCTCTTCGTCTTGGTGTTTGTCAGACGTAACTGTGCCGGTAGCTGCCTTATTTATCGCCGATGCACTGTTTTCATCGGTAGTTGTTAGAGTACTGTTGCTTTCTGACACATCTGTTGTCAAAACTTTATCTACCGTATCAATAGTGCTGTGTTTCGTCGAAGAACTGTTACCATTTGATAGTTCTTCCATGGGCATTCCTGGAGATGACGCTTGAATACGTCTGTTCAACATAGTGCTACTTTTCAAGACACTACGTTTGCGTGCTTTACTTCTCATCGACTGCAGTGATACTAGCAACGGCCGTAGCCCACTGCTGCGCAACAACCTGTGATGACCGTTGGTTGTAGATATTCGTACGATTTCATGTTTGTTTTTCTTCCATCGTAGGATTTCTGTCTTACTGACTTTCATTACTGATGCAACCCTGCTTACCCTGTTTCTGTTCATTCTTGATGTTTTAATTGTACGAGCGGAAAGTTTATCATTTTCATCGCTAATGGAATTCCCAAGTCGTTTTGGACGAGATTTTTGACGCAGTACCTTATGCACCTTGCTAGATGACGCGCGCAATGTGGTGTCTCTAGCTACTGACACAGAATATGGAATATTTTGTCTTGATCTTACGGCTGTAGTATTATTACATTGTGGCCCTATCACCTTTCTTGCAGCGGAAGCTGAGGAATTCGCTAAATTCTTATTATTATCAGTACCATTACCATTGTGAATAGTTGCAGCTGCGTTCAGTGGTTTTGGTTGGAGATTCATAGATTCGCAACGTTTTAATGATGATTGTGTTTCATCTGCTTTGGATTCGCTGGAACTATCGGGCACTCGTAGTTTGGCAGCAGGTAGCACAACGGAACCGTGTAAAGTTTTCCGTCCCGGCACGATTGTTGATCGTTTGTTGATTTGTTTCGATGTTTGCAAATGCAGTTGACGAGAGTTGCGCTTTGCGGGAAGATTAGCCAGAAGCCGTTTTACTATGTCACCTAGAAAACGAAAATGCACGAATTGAAATGCTAAATGATTTTGTGTAACAAATTCATAGTTTATACTTACTATCGCTCTCCTTTGGTTTAGGTGATTTTCTACTCTTTTGGGTTCCCATTTGTGCGTCAGTATTGCTGCTGCTGCTGATGCTGATGCTGCTGCTGCTGCTGCTGCTGCTGCTACTGCTAGTACTGCTGCTGCTGCTACTGCAACTGCTGCTGCTACTGCTAATGCTGCTGCTACTACTACTGTTAATGCTGCTGTTGCTGCTGATGTCACTAGTGATGCTGTTGTTCTTGTTGCCGCTGCTTGCAGTGCTCAAGTTACTCTCATCATTCGTTGGCGCAACGACATTAGCAACCGAATTCGATTTGTCCTCGACGTTTTGTTGAACTTTTTTAAGTGCCGCCAACGATGATGTTGGTGCACAGTTGATACCGTTACGATTACCACCCCTTCTTCGTTTGGCACGACGATATTTCATGCGTTTCTTTGCCTGCAGCCAAACGTAGTCATTGGAACAGTGCAAAATGTGTGCGTACAATACGATCTGATTCTGGCACTCCTTTTGACACTTGCTACATACCACTGGCTGGGCACTGTAGATTTCGTCCTCATCATCGATGGTTAGGGTGGAACAGTGAGCAAGAGCGACGCTGGCATCGGTGCTCGTATCAATCAATGTTGTGACCGAGCTATTTGTAGAGTACCGACCAGTTGACGAGGCGCTGGTAGTCGTCGAAAACGAGGTAGCTTCATTTGACGAAGAGTCTTCATTTTTTATCTCAGTTATGGTGCTTACGCTAATGTCCCTTGCCTTTCGACAGTGCATGGTATCGAACGATAAACTGTGACCAATTCTTTCCGACTCCGTTAAACGATCGCAGTAGGCGCGATGCATCGCCAATGCCATAAACGGGATAAAGAAATGCTTGTACAATCTTTTCTCGATCAGCTCTCGGCCTACTATTTCGTAGAAGGTAGAATGCACATGCGGATGGCGAAAAATGCGATGTTCTTCTACTTGTTTAAGTGAAGTGAATTTCGCACCGCAACCGTAACAAATGTAACATCTCGGACGAGCCCATTCACCACTGAGTACGACTGGTGGCTGATGTGCGTTGCGGTTGAGCTGCATTAGCTGAAGATGTTGCAGGAAGTTTAGACCGTGGCTTGTAATTTGCGTGCTGCGTTGGTGCGACCACGGCACTAGCGACACACCATCGTCCAATATCTGCTCTTTATCGTCCGAACATTCCGCACTCACGCCGTTTCCATCCTCCATAGGTTCCGCGTGTTCGTCCGCTAGTTCGATCTTGATTATGCGCTGCTCATTCTGCTCCAAATCGATCTGCGGCAACAATCGGGCATCCAGAATTTGATCCAACTGCTCGACCATCGTTCGCTTTTCATGTCGCAAAGAGGCACCAACCTCTTCCAAACGTACCGGTAGCGCGCTGGAAGAATAATCAACTGCTGAATCTACAGTCTGGTACTTACGCTCCTGTTCGGAGTCTGGCCGGCAATGCTGAAACAGTTCGTGCTTGGTTCGCATCGTCAACTGCGTCCACATATCGAGCTTGGAAAGGTCACGTAACCCAATGGTCGGTTGCTTAATTTTCTTCACAATTCGCCCATTTTCGTTGACGTATTTGTACTTCTTCACAAAGTCCCACTTCCACTTCCATGAATTCTTCGTGATCGGTTTTTTGGTTTTCACTGAGGAAGTTGAGGGTAAAGAGGTTGGGTTTGTTGTACTCGTCGTTGGCACCGGATCGGTGCCATACTGGTCGACGGTAAGCAGTGTAGGAAACATTACGGACACGGCAGGCAGATTGGTCGCTTCATGTATTTTACACTCAGTCGAAACCGGGCTCTTGACGACCGTGGAGCGTACCGCCGGTACCACAGCCACGGGGCTCATTGGGCTGGGAGCGTTCGGGGAGGGAGCTTCTAATTTTCCATCCAAATGGCAGCTAAGATTATTTTTCACATTTCTTGTTACATTTTCGTAGAAATCTTCATCGAATAGACCTGTGCTGTTCAGCTGCAGTATACTATTGCTATTGCACATGTTGCTACCTATCCCACAGATAGTGTTGCTGCCCGCAAGGTAGCTGATACCGGAACTATTTGCGCTAGCTTTTTCGCTGCGATTATACAGCCCCCCACCTAACGTATCACTAGATGCTCCAAAAGAGGCCGAAGCATTGGGAGCACCGAGATGTACTGAATAATCCGACGCTTTCCCTGACGCCTTGCCGTTGGAATCGGCCGTTTGGGGATGTGCACCATCACTAGCCGTTGCGGCGGGATTGTTCAACGTAGATCGGATTGTTTTAAGCTTCGTGATTTTGTTGTAGCAATTTTGCAGTGGCTGTGCGTCCTCCGTTGATAATAACAGGGATCTCTTTTTGACCGCAAATTTTCCGGCAGGCGAAGGCGTCGTAGAGGATGATCCCGACGATGGCGAAGAGGTATCGGACGATACGTTGGAAGCATTGGCAACGGATGAAGCCGCAGCCAGAAGCCGTCGACTCTGGCGCGGTAAGCGGTGCTGCGCAATACCCAACCGAGATAGCAGCATCGGTTCGGAATTTCGTCTCAAAAGCCTTTCCGATTTTTTGAAGGCTTTTGTTTTTGATTTACCGTTGCTGCTAGCACTTTCGTCGGCCAACAATGTTGTCGAATTGCGCAATGACGACCGAAGACATATGTTTGGGACCACCGCTATCGGTTCGCTCTTGATGTTGCTGCTGGTACCACTATCAGATGCAAGACGATCAGACGAATCGAAAGCCAGCTCAGTCTGCATTGCTAAGGACTCAGCAATTGTTTGTGCAGATGATCCTTTCTTGAGCGTTTTACTGTTCCCGGTACTTCGAGCTGGTTGCTGTTTTTGTTGGTGGAGAATATTGTTTTGACCGGGGCTGAAAGCTTTGAGGGCAGCTTTCGACTTTGGCCGTCCACTGTTGGTAGGTGGATGCAGCATTTCAATGTGCGCATCCCGAGCTTCCTCGTTGGAAAAGCGTACGTTACAACTTTCGCAAGCATAATATCGATCAGCATGGACCGTTACTAGGTGCTTGAACAGCTCCGGTAAATCACCTGACGATAAATTCAATGCCTTTCCCTTATGGCAGAAATTACAGCACGATGAAACGTCTGCTCCGGTAGTGGAATTCGACACGACTCGGGCACTGCTTCGTCGCTCTTTTGCTATGCGATGAATACGATCGGTGTGCTTGAGCATCAGCTTCTGGCTGCTAAAACTTCGATCACAGTACAGGCATAGCACCTTATGAGTCAAGTTTGTTTCACCCGGTTCGTCCTTACTGGCGTCTGGGGCTGCTGGTGCAGTGGCCTCACATATACTGTGATCTTGCGTGTTTCGTGCCGATGATGCTTTAAGCTCAGTACTAGAAACCGTGTCTAATGGTATGGTAGAAGAAATATGGTTAGGTGTTTTCTTAACTATATTCAGCATTCCTAGTACTGATTCCAGTCGATTCAAAGGTAAACTGCAAATAATACTGGGGCTCGAGTCTTCCGGCTTTGAATCGTTTCCTTTTTCATTGCATTTTGTCCCGCTTTGTTCCACGACATTGATCAAGGCTGGCGATGATGAAGATGATGACGATGATGTAGAAGAAGTGGGTATAACATCGTTACGATAGGAAGTCATCAGGCGGGAAGACGTACGCCGATGGATGTACAAGTCTTGGTGTGCATCTTCAGAAGAGATTGATTTGGTTGAAGATTCCGACAACGTACTGGTATGATCCAACATACTTTCCCGCAGGCTAGAAATATCTTTACATACATTTCTACCCTTGTTGCCATCGCAATCATTTAAATTCTCCTTTTGCTGATCCTGGCTACCACCAACGGGCAAGCGTACCATTTTAGTCTGTAAAATAAAAATGTTTCCATGTACACAGGTTTGTGACTGGCTATATGATATGTGCGGTTATTTTAATTACCATTATGGTTCACTTTAACCTTCCATTTCTAATTGCAGTGATGGTTTTTCAGGCCTTGTCACCATGGGACATAATAGCTAAAAATGGATAAATTCACTTCAAACCGTGTGGCGTGTACTGGCGTTGGCACACAGTTCACAGTTCTTTCATTAACTACAATGTGTGCAGATATGTTTAACCCTTGCTCAGAAATCCATATGGTGCAATGCGATTAACCATAATAGCGTTTCCGTATCCGATGAGGTTGGTGAATATGATAGCATATTTGGGGTTGTGCTGGTGTGTTTTTGCTGATCTTCATCGATAAAAGGTAATCATATCCACAGCCTACCCTGCCTGATCACTTCGTCTTATGTCCTTCGTTTCAGAACTAGACAAACCTGGCAGATCCTGTCAACATAAAAAATATGTTACTTGCATTTATAAACAGCTTCTAACAACGTCACAATTTTCACTATATTCACACACGCACTTGCATCGATTTTACAATACAATGCAGGCAGCTGAACACGGTTTGTGCCGAAGATGTTTGCACGCACTATCCAGCAAGTGGTGTTTTGTTTTATTTTTTATGGCAGTTGGACGGTCTGTTACAAACATTCGTCCGCGCACGCACTAACAAACACAAACACTATTATTTTTTTGTGTTTTTTCACTGCTGTTTGATGACACCCTTTTCTGTGCGTGAGGAACATCATCGAAGGAAACGAAAACTTTTGAAACAATTATATCTTTGCAGCACAACACTAACCATGTAGGTCAACACTTTTGTTGTTAGAATGTTCACTGCGAAACTTTCTTTCTAAATTGTTTGCTATTGCACTTAGATCATGCTCGAATGTCGTCCGACGCAGAAAACAAAACACGATCAACATGGTGACGAACCATCGCACAAAAACATGTCGCTTTTCATTGTTCACGTCACGTTCGACCACACATCTACTTACTGACGGTAAAATACGATTTTAATTTGAGTTTTTGATTTTTCTTTTGTTTAATTAATCCACGACGAGCAAAACGGTGGCCATCTTGCTTTTCATTTAAGATGCGTTTTTGCCTAGCGATGTGCTACCAAAACCAGAACTATGGATCCAATCCGGGCTTGAAACGTCAATGCGACTGTCAAAGAAAAAGGTGCTGCCCCGGTGGCAATGTAGGTAACATAGCTTCTACGTAGTTATTCAGCTGTTAACCTATTGATTTCCCGGCTGGCTTACCCGGCTCGTTATTTAAGGTTAAAGTGATTTATGAATATTGACAAAGACTAGTATTACATATTCAAGACATTTCATTTGAAGAACATGTTTTATCCATTTTTACCAGCATATTTACAACATAGTAATACAGCAACAGCAACACAAGTATCACCAAAACATAATTTGTTTGAATAAATATCACGCGGCACCAACGTTATGAAGCTTGTGGCAAAAAAGCATCATTAAATTTCTGTGCTCTCCGGTGTGATCGTACCGAGCCAGGAGAACTTTTCTACTACCTTGTCGCCGTTAACTGATATTCAGTATCTCCGGCGGGCCCAGAACAAGTGTAGATCGTACCTAGGAAATCTAAGCTTTAAGAATCGAAGTAAACATCGTGAGTGATGTGTAATGGTAGATAGGAGTGGTCTATCGTCTTTCCGTAAGTCAGCGTTGAGACTGCATCTGAGAACGTCATGGCAACATTATCGTCTAGTAGCGTTTCTCCGCGCGCTGTAGCGATGTTCAACACAACGGCAGGAGAGATCTACAGTTCCATGTTTCCAATTAACAGAGATTTTACGATGCATAGGTCCGTCATGATCGTTCCGATACCGTACATTTCAGTGGCTTTCGTTTGTTGCAATAGTAATGATTTTGCGAGAAGAAAATCGAATCAAAAAACGATCCGATATCCGTTAATGTTAAAAAATATAATACTTAGTATAATACAGATCAAAACTATAATAATACAGATTAGTCCAGATTAAAAAGTATAATACATATCCAACAGTTGTATTACTTTCGGATAGCACAGAAATAATAAAAACAACTGTTAAGCGATGATAACAATTTTTGAAAATGAAATACAGAATCGAAAATAGATGGAACCAACTAAATTAATTTTCCAAACATATGACGCCATCATATTATTTGTTTGATCAAATGTGCTTAATTTGTTCACCCAGTGTACATTGTGTCTTACCATATTTAATGGCTATTGGAAGCTTTTTTTAAACCTAATCATGTATGGTGGTTGAGTGATTTTTAAAATATCGTGAGTAAAGGCTTTCAAGTATCATCTTGTTGTGATCGTCATGTTTGCGCCATGTGTGCTACCACTTATACACACGGTGTAATAACAACGTTAGGTTTGAAAATATAGTAACGTAGTAAATATGAAACAAACTCTCTTCTCTCTCTCTCTCTCTCTCTCTCTCTTTCTCTTTTCTGGCTTGCTCAGGGCTGAGGACGTCGTACAGACATAGCCTGGTCACAAATTGTCCTCCAGATCGTTCGGTCCATAGTTGTATTCATCCATCCACGGTAGCTCCCAATCTCCCTCAGGTCAAGCTCTACTTGATCCACCCAACGAGGTCGCTGAGCTCCTCTGCACCTCGTCCCGAACGGATGATGACACTGACGATCATATCTCGGGTGGGACATGAGTGGGACATTCTCATGACATGTCCCAGTCACCGTATCTTTCCCGCCTTCGCCACCGACAGGATGTCAGGTGTTCCTGACAGCTCAGCTAGCTCGTGGTTCATTCTCCTCCTCCACACGCCTTGTTCGAACACATTACCAAAAATGGTACGGAATACCCTCCGTTCGAAAACAAGGAGGGCATTGGCGTCCTCTGTCCGGATGATCCAGTGCCCGTAGAGGACCACCGGACGTATGATGGTGCGGTACATCCCACATTTCGTGCGGGGCTGGAGTCTTCTGGATCACAGGAGTTTATAGATACCGTAGTAGGCACGATTCCCCAGAACAATGCGTCTCCGAATTTCGCTGCTCTTATTGGTGTCCGAAGTAATGATCGTGCCGAGGTAGCAAACCTCGGAACAAACCTTGCGTAAGATAAAAAAAAAGCATATAACATTTGCGTAGAAACAACATAAACTGAAAGATGGACAAAGAAGTGTAACGAGAGTGACGTGCCAAAGGATGAACTCTGTTATCGACGAGCACGAAATTAAGCACGTGGTATACTTGCTCGATGGTATTAAACCGAAGGATCAATTTGCTATCGACAAAAATATTATCGATATCGCTGGAATCGCTTTACTTTTAATCCGAAATGATGCTAAGGTAATGATTTGTATGAATTCGAGCTATTGTTGAAAACGGTCGTTAGGTCGGCGAATTTGTAAATACATGGTGTAACCGACAGCAGGGATAATCTAGTCAGCTTAGAAATCACACATCGAAGAAAATTTTCATTTCATTTAATTCAAATTTTTCAAATTCTCCGAGCAGGTATGTTCTACATGGCGAATTGCGTGAATAATTGGATTTGGAAGTCACTGTTGTTGGAATGTTGAGATGGAATAACAAATTCAACGACGTAATTGTGAAGTTTGCCACATCGACTAATACGGAACCAAAAGAAGGATTTGACCTCTTTCTCCAAAATAATCTATTCGACGCTTTCTCGTTGTTACGTACCGCGTACTGTATACTTACGTCTAACACTACATCCTATGTAGAGTGTTTTCTAATGTAAATGAGGAAAAAAATGTAAGCAGTGAACAATCCGGATCAAGATTTTACTTGACATTTGCAGATGAACGCAGCAGAAAAGTAACATAACTTTTTTTTTATTGTTTGAGTTGTAGCCCTGAAAAGGACTGCATTGGTGAGTCTTTTGCCTTTTCTCCTGGTGGCTTTTTGGTCGCAGTCTTCTTTCTTTTGTGTTCGAACCTTTGTCATGAGGTTGGAAACCAGGTGTTCATGGGGTTCAGAACCAACTGAGGAATAGAAAAGTGCATATGCGGAGTATAAATGTTTCATTGTTTTCTTCTTTCTATTGTAACGTATAAATGAACGTTTATCCTTAAGTCTCTTATGGATATCCCGCCCGACAATTGACAGCTAGTTTGTGGGCGAGAGGGGTATGTTGCGGAAGGGGTTTTT
>KI915053.1:2784650-2803816 GCA_000473445.2 Anopheles farauti
AATTTTGGTTCAGTGGATTTTGTATAATTAATTTTTTCGTGAAAACGCTGTACAAACTCGTCCATAATTGGTGCACTTACCCTACTATTTCATCTGATGTTATCGCCACAGAAACGTCGAATTCACTCGTTTATTTGACTGACCCCGAATCCAATCTAATCTGTCAAATTGTGCTTCGCTGGGTTTCATGCCAAATTTAATATAGCGATGACATTTACACAGTGCGCCTATTTCAAAATGGCTGCCAGTGTTGAAAAAAATTGATGGCGTCTATGTTGGCGAGTTCGCTTTGAGTGCAATTGTTACCATGGTTAAATGTGAAAATACCATTTAAAGCTATCCGTAAAGGACATTTCATCATTGATAAATACAGATTGTGCAAGCAGTGACGTACGTAATGTGTTTAAACTGTTTGTATCTTGGTTTTCATCCGTGGAAAACTGTGGAAATTGATTGCGATAGTGTTATGCGTTTGTGGCTATGGTGCATGTAGTGGCTCATGAGGGGTGGAGAATTTTCGATAAAATGTGTCCCAGAACGGAACTAAATGTTTAGTGCAGACTATGAAAAGATTTTTATCCAACTGATTATGAAACGAAATTCACTTGCAATTGTACGATATTTTTCGTGAATATCGTCGGTGCTTGGCGTTTGCAGGAAGTGGTGAGAGAGGATTCAGAGTAATCAAATCAAGGCATGGGTAATAAGAGGATGAACGATTTTCGATGTGCACGCTGTGAAACATTCAGTTACTCTTAACAGTGCCTAAATGCATAGTTTTTAGGTTTTTATTTACGTTCGTTTGAGAAATATAATAAGAAAGTGTGTAAATCGGTAGCAATATTGTTCTATACAATCATTCATTCGGATGTGCCGATGATAAAAAAACCTCATCGATGTATGCTTTTCATACGAGTTATTCTTTAAATTTTATTATTGTATTCTCTGGTGTACGAGCATTTGACGTAATTTGTTTTATTTGTGCAGTGTTTTAGCAAAGAGCTACCGCGTTTTGAATATGGAAATTTTACCGGAATAAACTTACATTCGTTTTGAATGGGATGGGAGGGAAAAGAAAGAATTTCGGAATTTTGGTGCAGCAGCCTACTTGATGCAAAAGAATCGAGGCTCTGGATTTGTGTCTCACAACAGTTATCCTATCATAAAAAAGGTTAACTCTCATCGGTGAGTTGATAGTAGTGGTGATATCCGCAGCCAACTGTTCGAGCCGGTGTATGTATCAACATTAGATCGGTGACGCGTATGATATACGATTCCCGTTTCCCCATTCGTGCTCCCGTTAGAAATCTACAGAGCAACTTTCTGTACTTTTTTTGTTTCGGTTGACAGCATAGTGTACCGATGAAATCGTCGAACAGCACCTATACAGTCACAATCGCGCACGCAACGCGTCGTGTGATGAGAAAACAATATTCGAACCGCATTGTGTTATTTTCTTTTCTTTTCTGGCAACGGCATGAAGGCTCTGATGAGTTAAATTGTGTCTGTGTATATGTGTTGTGTGTTGCTTTTGGGTGCCCTTATGCGACTCGTAGGTGTTGTATAAGTGTGCGTGCCAGGTTTGTTAAAAATTGTACCGGTGTGTTGTGTGCTCTTTGTAGCTCGAGAAAGTGATGCGTTCTTTTGCTCGAGATGCTCTGGCGAGGCTATTATAACAGGTGATAACAATAATTTAGATTCAACGGGTCTGGACATTCAAAGATGTTTCGGACTTTTGCAATCGGAATGAATTAGAACAGCTTCTAAGGTTTGTTTAGAAAGGAAAGATTACTTTGTAAACATTGCAGCGTTCAACTCGACACTCTCAGAACTTGATGTCAGTTTTACATAGAGTTTATGTTGCAGTTGTTATTACGCAAATTGCTCTACATATAGATAAAAAATAATAAATAAAATTAAAAAAATACAATACAATAAGCTTCTGCGACAACAGAAGCAGGGCGGTTAACTATACTATGCTCACATTTCTCCGCATTAATGTCCAGACCACCTTTGGCTGTTGCAAATAGTTCGTCCAACCATTTATATTTTGTATCCCTTTCGGTTGGATATTTTTTTCATGACTCTTGTTCAAACGTTCAACGCGGAGTATTTTTTTCTTTATTCACATTCAATTTGCTGCTCTCCTCTCCTGCTTCTCGTCATTTTTCTGTTCTCTCTTCTCTCGCATCTATCTTTTGTACCGCGCTCTCCACAATTCTGTTCGCGTTGCAACTTTTATTTGGATTTTCCCGCTTACTGTGTTGTCTGTTTCTTGCACGCAGCTTCCTGTGATGCGCATACCTATTAACAGCGAAACAATTGGTGTACATTATGCGATTGAAAATGCTTTAATATTTTTTTCTTTTTCTTCACAAATAATGTTTCAGCTTATTTGGTACACTATTTTTGCTTAGTTTTTTATGCGTTTTGAGTGAAACGTATTTATAAGAATTCATTATGATTACATGTGTCTGCTCAGAGCATGGGGTTAACGTTGTAAGTAACGAAAAAAGTTTAGTTTTGCATCAACGCAAACTTTGGTTGATAATTTGAGAACGGTTTTCTTAGCAAGGTCATAGTATCATTAATTTATTTATATAGTTTTATTCATTTGTCCGATTTTGAATTATATATTGATTATTCACTTAAGTGCGTTTCGTGTTTTGTATAAGAACAATTTTGCAAAAAAAACTAGCTATAAATATGAATAATTATTCTTCGGGTAAAGTTCGTCGGGAAATCGCTAAATTAATTACTAATTTATACCGTGATCGTAGTGTCAACATTGAGTGCTGCAAGTTGCAAGTGTGAGCAAGAGCGGTAATACAAATTTCGGAGAAGATTAAGACAGCAAGTGAAAATTGACGTGAAATAGTGTTGATTTGATGGAGAAATTGTATACAAAATATACCGAAGCAACCGATGCAAGAAGCTGTGTATATTGAGAGGATCGTACTTTGCTAGCTGTGTGCATGCGTGCTAAGGTTAACGATTACATTTGGTTGTGTTGTGTTGTAACTATACGGGACAGGCTGGCGTGCCGTGCGCGGTGCGGGTGCGCACTCCAAGGAACTGACATTCTTCCCAAGTAGTTCCGTTTTTAGAATATGATTGGTAAGATATATGATTTTCCATGTATATAACTTAAATACGACATAAACTGTAACCTCCGACCTTGCGATGTTCAAATTTCTTGCATTGACAAATGAAGCATATTCTAAAGTTGGACACAGACAATCTACACGTTTTATGCAATGCCAACTTAATTTCATCAAATCCGTTTCGAGCTTTAATCTTGGCACTTTTTTAATCGGGATGGCCTGGCCGTTTTCCTTAAAATTTGGCAATTGATATAGAATAATTGAATATTTACTAGTCCAACGAAGAAAAAAAGGACACTAAATATCCTTCATTAAGTATCTTTTAGCTACAACCCGTCAAACCGCCAAGTAGCAACCTGTTCGCCTACTTGTATAATAATAATCACATGTTAAAACCACAACAGAAAAGCCAAAGCTCACTTCGAATATGTCATGGTTCATGCTACACATGTATAAAAATCCCTATCAGTGTTTTCCATATAAATCAATTGGTACATAGGGATGATAACATTAGATTGAGCAATTATTTATGTACGCTTGTTATTGTCATGTGAAGATTATTTCATTAAAAAACATGTTTTTTTTTGGTTTGTCCATTCCAGGATTAAGCCGACGCGGAGTTAATGCAGGACCGCCATTGAGTTTACCATCTACACTGGAGGACTCTACGAATAATTGGAAAGGAACGCCTTCGGGTCCTACTGATCCCTCGCAGCAAGGACCAGGAGGATCTGGAGGACCTGGAGGCCCAGGTGTGGCTGGAAATGGCGGTCCGGGGGGTCCAGGTGGACCTGGTGCCCAAGGCCCAGGTGTGGGCAACTTTGGTGGAGCGAATAATTTCGGTGGCCCAGTATTCCCTGCCGCTGGTCAAGGTTCTCCAGCGGGCGGATCTGCTTCTAACAGTTATCAGAATCTGCCACCTGGAACCGGTTCAAATACACCACAGTATACTGCATCCCCTGCACCGTCCGGTTCATCCACACCAGGTCCAGGGCCACCGCAAAATGTTGGTTCCGGCTTTCCTCCCCCGAATGCTGGTGGCCCAACAGGGCCCGGTGGTCCATACAATGGCCCTGTCGGTGGTGGCCCAGTAGCCGTTGGTCCGTTTAGTTCACCGTCTGCAAATGGCCCACAGTTCGGGCGGCCCGGTAGCTCTGGCTCTGCATTTGGAAGCGGCCCCCACTTCACATCCCCCAGCGGGCCGGGCAATTTTGGAGGGCCTCAGTTCAATATGCCTCCTGGATCTCCCTTTGGTCATGGTCCGAACGGCTCGAATATGGGTGGACCAATGGGGCAAGCACATTTAATGAGTGGTCCGCAACCTGTGGATCGAATGGATCAAAGGTAAATGTCGAGACAGAAGTGTGGCTTCCAATATTTGCATAGTGTAAACTACAACATTTCCAATCACTTTCATATTTTCACAGTCAATTGAACGTTCCCAGAAGGCATGCTTACTTTGGACAACCGGATTACAGAATCTATGAGTTAAACAAACGATTACAACAAAGAACTGAAGTAATTATGAAAAATTAACTAAACTCATATCACCCATGAAAATATACCTTTACGTATGTTTCAATCTCTGTCTTGTAGGAAAGTGATAATTGTTGGTGGGACTCCTTCGCGAATGAGTTTTTTGAAGATGATGCGACACTAACTTTAACATTTTGCTTGGAGGATGGACCAAAAAGATATAGTATGTCCCTATGCTTGTAATGTAAATCGGCTAGTTAATTAAACGAATCGTTTATTTCTCACAGCTATAGGACGCACACTTATTCCACGTTATTTTCGAAGTATCTTCGAGGGAGGCGTAACGGAGCTGTACTTCAATTTACGACATTCGAAGGAATCGTTTCACAATACATCAATCACACTAGATTGTGATCAGTGCACCATGGAAACCATTCACGGGAAACCTATGTACACCAAGGTAGGTTTGGTAAAAAAAAAAACAGACTAACACACTGAAGACCTGTAGTTCGGCGGTAGCAGAAAACAAAACTGTTTTACTCGTGGAAAATGTGGCTTTAATCATTATTTTGTAATTTTTTACAAGACCAACACACCATACCAGAGGCGATTGTACGATTATTGATAGTTCTTTAAAATAAGGTTTGGTTACAGCAAACCTATCGATCTGCCAACAGTCGATGCACCACTTGCATTGTATAAAGAAGCTGCGTTGATGGCATGAAACAAATTAAAAAAATGTGTGTTCAGCGCATTCACAATTGAGCAAGATATTAAAGTTACTGTATCTTTTGCATCGTCCAAATTCGATCGAGGCTGCATTGTTTTCTTAGCTGATCTTTGCGATGTGAATCAGTTTGTGTCACTGCATTTTTTTTTTTTATAAAACCTGCTGTAAGTTTTTAAGACCAAATTCCAAAAGGCTGTTTCAACGCGTGAAACGCCAATGAAAAAATTCAAACTAAAAAAATTGAATTAAAAACATGAATTGATATTTTCCCGTTCTAAGTCAATCCCATAAGTGCACAACACAAATAGTAAGAGTAGAATTTCAATTAAGTTTTACCTTAACAAAAACACACACCCCTGTCGACAGGGGACGTATAGGCGAGTGATTCGTTGTTAAGGTATGAAACGCCAAAACGTCGTCAAAAATCCGTGTTCGTTGGGAGTATCAATGTGTGAAGCATGTGGGATCATCGATTCCCTGCTAACTGCGGTGTAGCATCTCGAGCGCCCAGATTTTTTTTTTCTAGCTTGCAATTATTCTGAAATGAAAAAAGATATTGTTCTAACTCAGAGAAGGCAATTCAATTAATTCATTCAACTTATAAAAATAACAATATCTACACGAAGATATATTAGGCCTGTTCTAATTTCAGCACCCTTTCTGCTATAAACCTAGAAACTCCCGGAAGAGAAGAGTCAAAATCACATTGAATGTTTTTTTTTGTATGACTTTTTTTTATTATCAGCTGAACGCGACCATTCAAAAGGCAGTTTGACGGGCGTTGATTAGAACTCCTAACTATGGAATGAATCAATTTCTAGATAGTGGATTTTTTTTATTGAAATTTGAGTTTCTTTTTACACTTGCAACTCGTCGCAGTGTAAAACTTGTGCAGTGTAAAATTTCATTATTTTTTTAATAATTAGTTACATTTCATAATTTACGAAGATTAGAATATTTTTATTAGATTTTCTATATTTGACAATAACAAAAATAAAAATCAATAAGAATTCTTCTTATTAAATTTGGAACATGCTTGCCCTACATCCTAAGAACATAAGATAAATGTACTGCGCTTGGTGACAAATGTATAGTGATCGTTAGTGAAACGGTTTCGAATTTTTCAATGTTTTATAATCCAACGATCTGGAAATAACTTTAGATCGAAACCAGCTACTTAACTCCATGATGTTAAATATCAACGGATCAGCTAGTTCGAATAGACCTTCGAATAGAACAATTGGACCATTAGATGTAAAAACATCGCCTGAAAAACTTGTAGCTAAACCATTATCCTCGATAGACGATAAAACATAATGAACTGGAAATAATCTGAAGGATATATCCTATATTGCAGAAAGTTAGTCGAAATTACAGCGCTTCAGTTGTAGGTTTTGTTGACAGTAATACACTAGTGGGTTTACGTGGGCCATTAACGTTCCTGCCCAAAACGTGCGTTTATGTATTTCATATGCTTTGCGTAAAATTATACGATACAATAAGTTGTGTGAATTGAAATTGATCAAAGGGTTTTTATTTTCGTTTTTCGACAGGTACTCACCGAGGGTAGGCTTATATTGGAATTCACGTTTGACGATCTGATGCGGATAAAATCGTGGCACATGGCGGTCCGAACGCACCGTGAGCTGATACCTCGATCAGTGATTGCGCTCCACAGCCCCCAACCGGATCCGGCGATGCTGGAACAATTGTCAAAAAATATTACCAGACAAGGAATCACCAATTCAACATTAAATTATCTGCGCGTGAGTGGTGATGTTTTTACTGAACAGCCTGAACCGCCTTCCCTTAATTTTTACCACCTGAACGACAGCCTTTTTCCTGTATTTTGTTCCACACCAGAATTTTGTAGATGGCTGGTAGATGCTGCATATTTATTGCATTCAATACATTTTATTTGTACTTTTCCGTTCTCTCCTGACCATGCGTGTGCCGATTTACGTGGACGCCAACACGCTTTCATGACACCTGCCCGGTACAATTCTCATCGTTAGTTGTGTGTGATACTGGAGCCGATGCAGGAGCTGATGTCCAGACACAAGGCGTACGCTTTGAGTCCGCGAGATTGCCTGAAAACGACATTGTTCCAAAAATGGCAACGGATGGTCGCACCGCCGGGTAAGAAAGGAGGTACTTCTTTGTCCATAGTCTGTGTATTCGGCCATTCCGCCAGTAACAATGTAGCGATGAATTCAAAATTCTAGAGAAATGTTTCACTTATGGTATACGACGAATAGATTAAAAAAAACGAAAACAAAAACACATGATTACCTAGACGTACGTATGTATCTTTTCTCAGTGTATCTAAAACAATCAAATTCTCCTTTTGTTTGTGCCTCATGTGTGGCTGTTACACCGATATATTTAATTGATTGATTTGATGCCCGTTTACTACACAACTACTAACGCACTTCTCTTTCGCTTTATTCTTTCCTTTTGGTTTCGACCAAAACTATTCATCCTTAAATGACACAATAAATTAGATGCACAACGTCCGGCAAACAAGCGGAGGAAACGTAAGGGATCCAGTTCAGGTGCGGGAGCAGGTAACACAGGTCCGCAGGTTCCCAGCAAAAAGCGATCACCTGGCCCTAATTTCTCGCTGGCGTCTCAGGTAGTGAGTTGATTTTCTCGGTTCTTTTACTGATATCTCAATGTTAGATGGCAGCTGCGCTGTTACAGCAGCCGCTTGTGTTACTCGTCGTTCGAATAATTCTAATACCTGTGTTTTCTTCTTTCCATTTTTTCTCTTCTTATCATCACGTCACTACCCTCCAAATGCGATCGCATCGCGCATTGGATTGTGCAAAGGATGTTATGGTGGTCGGAGAGCCATCTTTAATGGGTGGCGAGTTTGGTGACGAAGATGAACGATTGATTACTAGGCTGGAAAACACGCAATACGATGCAGCCAATAACCTCGACCACGACGGGCACAATGCATTTGGCGGTGGAGGTGGTGGCGGCGGGGGTGGTGGTGGTGGTGGCGGTGGTGGCCACAATGATGGCGGTCCAATGAGCGGCGGTCCGACCTCATGGCAAGTCGATCGAGGAGGCGGTGGGGCAGTGAACAACTCTGGCTCGGGTGGTCCGGATGGGGGAAAAAAGAGTCCGTCGGTGTCACAGTGACAAATGTAAAATCCAATGCACCCACACTTCCACATGTATCCGTATCGGAAAACGGATAAGAGCAATCAAAGTGCATTGGTTGGTGTCTACCTAAGGCAATATCCCACACTATTGAAACAGTAATTACAAACAAAAAAAACAAGAAATACAAAAACACAATGTGGATCACATTCGTGGACGTTCGACATCTGGAGCAGCTTGAACAGCGCAGAGCTCGGTGATGCATGCGAGTATCTATACATTTCTTCTATACGGGAGTGAATCTTGCACAGGGAACAAGAAACGGAGAACTTGAGCTAAAATTGGCGATATACGGAAGGAAGAAAGTCGATGGAGGCAAGAACTACTTCGGTCCTTCGAAACCACTTTTTCAGTACACATTAAACTATGTTGCACTCTCTGCGTTATTATAATTCCTCCCTAACTATAAAAAGAATCCGTTTAGTGGCAATCTTTTCCGAACGATACAATCTTCTCGCACAACCAGCATAACAACGCGTACGGTGCAATAGCATTCTTAGCTCTCATTTTAAGAGCGTAATAAAACAAAACTTCCGCTTCGCAGTGTGCATAGGTAAGCTTTTTTCTCATGATCGAGAAGAACTCTACCGTGTTACCAATCTTTTTATCTATAGATATGGTTCATCTACAAAATCTCGTACATACATCATTAGAGTTAGTGTGCGCGGTACTGTGCACGCTGCATATGCAAATGAGTAAGCACGGGTTGCGCATGGCAGTGTGTGTATGTGTATGTGTGTGTGTGTGTGTGAGAGAGAGAGATAGAGAGACAGAGTGAACGATGCTTGGAAAGGAGGTACACACTGAAGAGAAAACCCAAACATGTATCGCTGCAAATCTGCGCATCGTGCAAGTGCAGCGTAAATTGATGTGTAAAAGGATTGAGAGAAAAAAAAAACCATGGAAAGGAAATCAGGAATTGCCGTCTTAATTGTTTTTAAAATAGTCTATTAGTAATTACGCACTAAACATTACAAAAAAAGAGATGGTAACACGGAAATGAGAATAGGGACTATAATCATTGCATTGTGGCAGATGATTTGACTGTGCTGATCGGAAGAAATAAATGGTAGCCTACTTTGTGCAGCTATTTACATGTCGACGGAGTATTTGACCTCTAGCACAGTTAAATCGATGCTGATAAAAGGGAGTAAACAAAATGGAGCGGAAATCGAGAATAGCGATGTGGAGGAGTGTGGTGTGGTGAGGAGCGCTAAATTTCATAAAGTATATACATAATGTGAATAATAAAAACAACACAAAAAATGGGAGGAGGATTGTGTATAGCAGTAAACTATAAACATAAATAAATTGACACAAAATGGCATATAAAACAAAAAGGTGTTGTTTACGAAAAGAAGAAAAGTTATGAAACATTGAACGGTTTTTTTTCTTCAATCCAATGCATTCCGCTCGATGCTGCTATACCTCCTTTGCGCCGTGAGGGTTCTAGTTTGTGTTTTCCTCCCATTATGCATATGGTTACTATGAGAGACGAGAAACTGCTCAGAGCAACATAGTGTTTCACTCTCATAAGTGGACTCACGATTGTTTTTGTATATCGTCATCAACCAATTGAGATGCATTTATGTGGATGATGATTACCGTAACTGTAGTGTTGTTTGGTGCTTGTAGCACACCAAGCACGCACTACGCTGCACATGCTGCTCCGAGCATTGTATATTATTTTTTTACTTCACGAATGCTTAGGTTTTCCACGAAAAACCAAACGATATGATATCGTTGTAAATAAAATGTAAGACTTTAACCTTTACCGAATCTAATGATTAGATACGTATCCGAAGACGGAATCATGTGTCTCGGTAGGATTGCATCGTTTGTAAATAGTTTTCTAATCCATCATATAGGAAAAATGAATCACGGTACCGGAACATTATTAGTAATTTTTAGTATGTCTCATCCCGATTGTATCATCCACAAAGACTTATAATGAGAATTAAGTGTACATATATTCTCGGAAGGTTGCTTGTGCAAGATGTGCAAAATTCAGTAATAGATGCTATGTTTCATGGCGGTACATATTTTGAGCGAGATTTCAAGTTATATTCTATTATGATTTTGTTACGAAAGAAAAGCCACGCTCTCATCATACAGCGCCAGTTTAACTGTTTTGTTTTCATCCGATATAAATAGTACGAACTTCAGTAGGAAGTTGTCATTTTCTTTTACACTCTAGTGTCAAAGGGTATTTCTGTGGGCGAATAGAGCGCTCGAATTAGTAGGGTATTTGTTTTATTGTGAATAAATTTGACGTGCTAATCATGATTGTTCCTGCCGAATTCACTTGTTTGAGAATACATGCTGGGAAGGAAACAAAATTGGCACGGATGTATCCAGTCAGGTCGTGCGGAAGAGAGCCCAATAAACAAGCATAAGCATAAGTAAAAATGCTAGGAAAATGTGTTGTAATAAAACGTAGGTACATACTAGTGGAGCGCATGTAAAAATGATTGCTGAAGAAAAAAAACATCACGATGAAACATAAAAAAACACACTCACACATTACTTCCTTCTAAAATGATCACTCTTGCGCCCGACGGTGTAGTGGTAACGGCAGCGGTCTTACACGCGACAGGACCTGTACTATGATCCCATTCAGACCGTCTCCCCCTTGCGAGGAGTGACTAAGCAGCTATGAAGGCAAAATCAGTTTAGAAACCCGGTTAAACGGCAGGCATGACTTCGGTCGTTACGCCAAATAGAAGAAGAAGAAGAATAAGAAGAAAAATGTATCACTATCACTGCTTACTAAGACGGTCGGTAAAGTTCATCGTAAGCTGAATCAGAAAAGAAGTCGCATTCACATGCTGTTTTAAATACCGATTACTTGAAATTGTCCGAAACACCTGTTTTAAAATTGCGGTTTGACAAAAGGAATATAGCGCAAAGAACATCGTGATTCGAGTTTTCAGTCCTTCAACGCGGCACTGTCAATGAGTGTTGGTTAAAAAATAACAATTTAAATAGTAGCGATGATTTGTTTGTCCAGAGGTGAAACAAACGTGTGTTTCTCAACAAGAAGCTCTACTAGGCAAAGATGTAGATATGATAGTATCAGACAGCAGACAGGGCTACTGTGACTGAAAATGTGCTTGTATAATTGGCGGAATGATGATGTAATAAAAATGGAACATACAGTCGCAGCGATGCAACCTGATATCCTCTGAACATTATCATAAAATTCGTATTATTTGCAAGGTTCGGGCGTAAAGCGCAGAAATGTGGCGATGAGCAGATTTTGAAAAATAAGAATCTGTATCGAAAACAGTGGGACGTTCACCAAGTGAATCGCTCAGGGGCATTACATCATTTGGTTTGAGCATATTAGTTGATACAATGATGATGATGATTCCCATCACATAAAATCATGTTTAGACGAGATCAATGGAAGCACGTTTCGAACGAAAAGGCATACAGCGAAATATGCCTCCACAATCTTTCACAGATAGCGAACTTTTGGTTAACTCACCACATCTGTCACATAGGCTAGGACCGGCTAGTAAAAAAGAAAAAAAGTTTTCGTGTGAAATATAGGGCATAAGTTGGAATAGAGGGATGGATACTCTACATACACATCTTAAGCATAGAACAATAGCAGCATCTAATTTAGGAATACATTTGTGCTGCCGGGAGGCCAGTATATTATGTATGGACGAGTTAGGTATGAGTGTGTGTGTGAGTGTGTGAGTGTGCATGAACGATAGCAAGGGAAAACAATGTAAACATGGAGCCGAATGAGTGATACAGTGGGGTGGAATTGCGGAAAGAAAACTCGGAAAAAGCAGCACGTAAATCGTCAGTATTTGTTACATAAACAATCATAAGAAGACAAGAGTGATCATTATGGGCAAATAATTATTTTTACGTGTATATCTTATTATTATAATGATGATTATTATAATAATTGTAATTTGAAGAAAAAAAGAATAACAAACAGAAACATGTTAGTAAAAGATGATTTGGTCAACATTATCCGACATATATGGTTATCGAGTTTTGCTGTACCCACAATAGTTTAACCTATTATATTCCTTTTTCAGGCCGAAATTTTGGTTTTGTTTTTTGGAAGTCCCATATATACACGTTTTTGCTTCACTTAACTTAGTTCAGTGAAGAGACTGACAAATTTATACTTATGCTTATGTGTTCCCAAAATAAGATATTTTTTAAATTTTTATTTATTACATTTTATATTTTTTAATATCAAATAATATAAATAATATTTATCAAATAATAAATTTATATGATAAATTGAAAGTTCAGACATCGTCTGTTAATGATCCACAAAAAGACATGAACGTATTTTTTTGTAAGAGTAACGAAACAAATCGTCCTCCTAGCGATATGTTCTCATGAGTAGGACCACATATCACAGCTTGAAATTTTTCGATCTTGCCACATGCACTACTGATCAGATCAATCGTATACCAGCATGAACGAGTGAAACCTATACGACAAGAAGATGGGCCAGTTGTAGTTTTGCCAGTTGTCCGTTGGTTGGTCGTATACAACACACAACTCAAACGGTCACAAGTAAAAGTCATAGTAGGCTACGAAATGGATTTGACAGAATGACTTTGGGAAAACGCAGGATTGTCTAACGATGTGGGTCGATTTGAATGAGGCGTGGTGGTAGAGGTTGCACAGAACAAGTGAAACTGTGTTTCTTTCATCTCTCCACACTTGCTGTAGGATATTCATATCTGAACATTCTGGAAAGGGCATCATTTTACAATATTAAAGCCATGGTTTGGTTTCCACGTTTTATTCACTCTCAAAAACAAATGGTTCTTGACTTCTACTGCTAGTCTAAACACCAACTGCTTCGTTGTTTATGCATGCTGACACGCGAATTAGACGTTCTGACTGTGTTGACTGTGTTGACTTAGATGTTTTGCTCCAATTGTCCCTGGCGCACGAGGGGAATATGCCATGATCGTTGCGGGTCTAGAGAATGCTGGATAGGCCTGGCGATCGTGTGAATAACCTCGCGGATATGTCCATTTACCAAGCGTAGTTGATGCCGAGTCCGTTGCTGTAGGTCATGTGAGCAACAGCAGGGGCAGCAGAGTAGGCAACACCGAGCAGAGCCGGAGCAGCAGCGACAGCCTTAACGGCTGGGGCACCATAGGCAACCGGATGAGCCAGAGCAGGGGCAGCATAGGCATGAGATGCGTAAGCCGGCGCGATGGCGTGCGGGTAGGCAGCAGCAACATGGCCAACGGCCAGTCCCGGGTTGCTCACACGCACATCCGACTTGCTGACGGACGAGTAGGGCGTATCGATGGTCTTGGAGTAGGTTGAGATCTGGCCAAGATTGCCATAGCTGCGCAGGATGTTCGACTGCTGGCTCGTAATGGCCGGGGTGTGGATTCCGGCGTAGGTCGGTCCAGCCGGGTTGAGAGTGTAGGCGGCCTGGGCCACAGCGATGGTAGCAAGAAGAGCAACGAACTGTGCAATGGAACAGAAAGGTTAACAAACGTCCAGCTGCAGACAAAATGTATTATAACGTGTCGACACTTACTCGGAACATTTTTGAAAATGTGCTGATTTAGAGCAAGGCTCAAGTAACAGAAGGGAGTAGTAGATGTGGAAACTATGAGTGCAGTTAGTGAACTGATAACTGTAGAGCAGAATGCAGTTTGCTTTTATAGTATCCAACGAGACCTGTACAAAAAGAAAAAACATCTGAATTGTGATTGCTTGCTGCGTTAGGGTTTTTTTTATGCTCATGTACCAACGTTACGAACTAAGTCCTACCCAGCCAGGTCGCACACGCATTCGCTGTGCGTAGTGAAAGGGTGATTGAGATACAATTTGGAGGTTTGGTCATAGGCTAGGTAAATGAATCACACGTGTAGCAGATAATGGTTCGAGATATTATGCATAAACTGGTGGCACTTGTTTACAACGGGTTACAACCAGGCCAAACAATGTAAACCGTATTCTTAAACTACAAAATTTAAAATGTTTTTTTTTTGTTAAAAATTTAAAAAACCGTCATATGTTGCGCAAGTGCGCAATATTGTTTCTCAAAACAGCCCGTTTTGGTGAAGCATGGAGAGAGTTTCATGTTTCCCGGTTGGAAAATTGAGTGCAGTACAAATCAGTAGGCCATGATAATTGCCGAAGGGATGTTTGGACAGGCAAAACGGCTATTATTTTTCTGTTTTTTATTATTGTTGTATAGTTTTTTTTACTATGTTTGCTATGACGCTTCTCTAGGTACTGATTTTTTAACGTCACATTTTATTTTTTGTAAATTTAACAACACCTTACGCTTACATAACGGTGCTGGTATATACCGGTGATAACGTAATTTTGAAAATATTGCATTGTTTTAGTGTTATGGCTATGTATATGTTCCCTTTATGCACCACATTACACCAGAATAAACCAAACTCTACGCTATGCTTAAAACCGGTTTCGACGATAAAATAACAAAACTGCAGCATTCAGACGATCCATGATATGACCTTGTTACAGGGTGCACCAACAAACCTTTTGCAGGTCGCGAACATATGGTGCTCAATAGCAGGGCGGGGCATTTTATGTACGAAAAAAAAATCGCTATAACTAAACCGGCGGCTTTCGGTGTGCTGGGAGTGAAATCCGATCGCTTGCAGTGATTGCCTGCAGTTCAATGAATTGTACAGAAGACCATGTTCGCAATAATTATGTGATAACAGGAGCCTTTAGCTATAGATACTTCAACAACTTTGAATGTCCTGAATAGCGAACGACAAACTGCTTTCAATGGAAGCTACGTACACATTACTGGTTTAGATTTTTTAATGAACATGCTGTAGCATTTTTAATTTTATAAACATGCTGTAGCAGATGATGGACTTTCTAGTCTTCGGTCAGGTATTTTCGGTTAGTATACCGTGGTTTCTTCTACTTTAAGTGGTCTTTCTTTCGTGGATTCTTATACTTTAAGAATTCTAAGCAAACCTAATACAAGCTCGAGATAAAAACTTTTTGAAAAACAATAATTGATATTAAATATCGATTGAATACCGATTATGGTTCAAATTTCATGTCTTTCTGCCCTCGTGTTTCTAAACATCAAATTTCTTCTACTTGCTGATGCAAATCTGTAATCGTACAATTTTGTATTGTAGTAATCATAATCACCATATTTATTACATGGGCCATTACAGCTTCATGTAATGTAATAACAATCACCATTCATACACTTTCTCAGTTATAGCAAACCGTTCACCGGTATTCCTGATAAATAATATTGTCATTGTTTTGGTCATGTAAGAGCAATTAGCATGATCGCCACGCTGAGCGTGTTCTATGGCTTTGGATTTGAAAATATTCCATCACAGTGTTTCAAGTATAAAATACCGTAATCCTCAGAACACTTTAAAGTGTTCATGAACCTGCTTTTTCCATCCCTATCGGAGGGGAAAGGCTCTATCGCAGTCGGCGGTGAGACTTGAACGGTGTAAAATCCCTCACCGTTTATTTCACGCTGCGGTTTATATATGTTTTTTTTTTCAATCATTTAAGCATATTGAAAAGGTTAGAATTAAATATTTTCACAGCGATCAGTATTGTTTCGAAACATGACCAATTTATTTATTATCAGTGGAGATAATGTTTCAACCGGTTAAACCAGCATAATAGAGGATTTTACAATCATATAGAATTATGCAAGTTTCAAGGGGAATCGTGCGAGCATAGTGGATAAATTTGCAATCGTTTAAGGAAACAAGCTCCCTTAGCAACTTTCATAGCTTGCTTGTAATAAAGTGAAACATGGAATAGAGAATGACTTTCTCATTTAAATGTCTAATTAATGTTTCATTGAATGTCCACCATAGAATGTGAAATATTTTCTATACCATGAAATCTTCATGCGATTGTTGCATGCAGCATATCGCGCCATGAGTCAAATATTCATCAAATTGTATTAATGTCGTGCATTTTAAAACAACTTATGCTTCTCGACGGAGCTGTGATAATGGCTTATTGAGTAATCATCTATGGTACACAACTCCAGAGTAAGTATGTAGTACTGTATTATATAACTTTACATTGAAGAATAAAAAGAAAACAGTTTTAAAATATCTTCGTACATTTTTGAACTCTTGAGCCTCATTTTAAACGTCCTGTATGTTTCGTCTTAAGCAAGTTGTACAATGTGCATAGGTGGTGTGCTTTAGCAAGCAATAAACTTGTTAAAGATCTCCGATGCTTGGGATCGCGATCCCAAGTCGCAAGCAAGATTGGGTGTCTTCGCTTTAACACTTGTTCTGGGGTAGAACGAAACTAACGAGCATTAGTTTTTCTTCCTAGCTTAAACGCCTAAGATCTTCCTAATTCCCCTGTTTCTTTCCGTATTGCAAATATTGTAGCCGTGGTTATCGGCGCACGCCGTTCTGCACTACTTACTCTAGAGGACTGTTTAGTGTGCATGTGGTGGGAGAATTCTAGAAAGTGCTCGACTCAAGCTACCGGCGCGTTGGTTTTCTTCGGGATCGTCCGATTCGTTCTGTCAGCGACAGCAGGTGAGATAAAACTGCTTCTTCGAGTAAAAGACAAATGCCCCTGAATGTATACAGCCTAGAAATTTATTCTATATTTTTCGAAAAAAGCGCTAAAAAAACTTTTTACAAATTATTTATTTTTAAAATAACAAAACTACTTATGTGCTATTTACAAAAATGTTGAAATTGAATACAAATAACAGTTAAATGTAGGATTTGCTTCGATGCGTGATATTTATGATATAAAGAATTTAATGAATTTATGTTTAATTTCAACTGATAGAAGAAAAAAACCACTCAAGCCGGATTTCATCGGAAGTATGTGAATAATAATGGCGTGGCGGGACGGTACGTTTTCAATAGCTCAGATTTGTTCAGTACATTTGGTGTTATTCATGAATAAAAAAAAACTTCAGTGAAATGTTGTAAAATAGACAAGGCACATTGTCAAGAAATATTTATGTTAGTCTGTTATTGCAAAAAAAATATATTAACAATATATTATCGTGAATGTAGGAAATATAACACCCTTGTTAGTTTATGTGTTCCCCCCCAGTTGATAGTTTATGTTTTGATTCAGAATATTAAGGAGTATTTACGCGACATAACTAAAAAGGATAATATAATTATATTCAGACGCATTAAAACACACAAAGACGAATGACACTTTTGCCGGTACATATGGCACATGACGTATGTCTCGTTTGATGCTACGATGAGTCTGAAACTGCACTAAATGGGAACAGTTGGGAGCTTTCCAGTGGATCTACTAAGTCACTTACACTCGTTGAATTTTATTATTCGTTCAAATTCAGTGGATGAAAGGAAGCAAATCTTAACGAATTTGCTTTATCTTTCTTTCATACGGGTTAGGTCGAAGGTAATAGTGTTGGTGCGTGCAGAGTTCCACAGAAATTGCCGCACCTTTGAGCTCATCCTCAGAAATTGTTGCATGCGCAGTCCATAATATAGGTAAACAAAAAGCATAATAATTAATCATATACATAGTTAATACGCATTTTGGTGTTTTAAATGTGAGTGGAACATCTGCATACATACCAAACATGTGTTTTATATTTGAAGAACGAGAACAAAACATTTTGTTTTGCTGAATGAATCAGGCATGCCTTTTTCGGTGGTTCAAATTCGCGGAGCGAAGGGACATGACGAACTTTCCGTTATTCTAGATTGGCCTAGCTGCATGGGAAATATTTTCAATTTATTATTTTATGAAATAACTGTTCTTCAGACAGATTGGAATAACCACAAATGTACAATAAAACATGAAGAGCTCATGTATGCAAACCTTCTCGTCAAGGATATATCTGGAGAGTCGTGCACTGATGCCTCCGATCGTAAAGCGGCGCAGTTGACTACAACGAATAGGCGAATAATTTCATGTAGCGTAGATAAAAATGCAGATAAATTATAGATGACTATGCATCGTGAAGGTGTCAAACCTATCATTGGTTTCGTATATCATATCAATATCAGTAACAAAATAAAGTGATACGTAAAATTCGTTCGTATGACGGGTCCGTTTTTTCCGCACGTTTTCTACCGACACCACCTTCTTTTTCTTAAGCAAACACTGAATAACCGAACACTCTCAAATTAACTTTTACGGTTCAACGGAACAACCACAGTGTACGGAAAGAAGTGCACCGGCGGTCCCTGGTTGTAAACACAATTTTCACCCAGTCAAGCTGGTTCCTTGCAATTCCGCATTACCAATTAAGCAGCAACATCCGGAATCACATTGTTCAGAGGAGCTGCTTCTTTTCCGTAATTGACGGAATGTACTTCGAGAGATTACTACAGCAGCTGTACGTAGTTTTTGGCGTTATGGTAACGAAAATACTTAATAATCTTACCTGTTGAATGTGGTGTACCTTGAAGTTTCCTATTACGACGCCTGTTCAAGGCGCCGAATTGCTTTAAATTTCTTGCGGTATCCATTCCCTCCCGTCAAAAATACTGTACAAATCTTGATACCGCCGACTCGGCTGCCGATCCTAAGTAATCTTCGGCGACGCACACATGCGCATTTCGTATACGTATACGATTCGTGCGTGTGTATGCGTGAGTTATTTTACCGCTTTATTCCCCTCCTTTCTTTCTGTACAGTGAAGGCTAGGCAGTCAATTTTTTTGCATTACATAT
>KI915053.1:2804620-2822759 GCA_000473445.2 Anopheles farauti
TTCTAGCTTTGTGACAATATTTCGCGGTAGTTAGAAAGAGAACGAGCATGATTGAAGCGAAATAGACATACATTTCATACGAACCAAACACGAACATCAACTCAAAATTGTATCAGGAACTCAAACACTTTCTTACTTTCTCGCACACACTCTCATGTTTTCTTCTCCTCACCCCGTTTCACCTATCCGCCACATACCCCTCGCCCACAAACTAGCTGTCAATTGTTTGCCGGGTTATTTATCCTGGAAATTGAATAAATCACGTATACATTACAATAACACTACACAAATTAAGCATTTTCTCGTTTAAAATACTTACAATTACACGAATTACAAACACTTATTGAAAAAATTGTTTCTACCCAACGACAAATTGAGCAATATTTCAGAAACATATAAGTCGTGCGATTTTCTGTTGCTGCTCCGGATTTGGTAAGCTTTCCTTTGCGTTACTTAGCAAAGCCAAAAACAGGTCATTACATAGCGACCACCTCCATACAAAAAAAAATAAATTGCAACTCCACTACAACCTACGGTCGCAGTATGGCTGATTGGGCGGAGTACAGTGTTCCACGCTAAGTTTCTCAGCACCACAACAGTTTTCCACCATATATTCTGTACAAACTGAACTGCTTTTTACGACGATCGTCCCGCTAAAATCGCTTAACGGCTAGACACTTTATCACTAGACGTCAAACATCGTCTTCAATATGGCTACCCTGACAGGCCTGTGCCAAACTCTCATGCGCTCACCTTGCCTTCAATATGTCTACCTTGACAGAGTAAGATCCATCTCGCTTATATTCTCCTTGGCTAACGTCACACCGACGAAAAAGAAGGAGAAAAGAAGAGAAAGAAAGTCTGGTTTTTGGTGATGTAAATATGCAAAAAAAATCGGCAACTAGTGAAATTTAGTAGCAAATACAAATAAAAACAGCTACAACATGTTCTGAATCTATGGCTGTAGGTCTCTTCAGTATATGAGCAGTGTCGAATTAACCTGGGTGTTAGTATTTGTTGGTTAAATAGCTATAAAAGTTGTATGCACTTCTATGAAGATGTGCCACCTGTATACAGTGCCAGTGCAATGAAACTTTGGATATTAATTAAATGAACTATAATGTGCAAGTGCATGCTTATACGGTTAGAATTATGTTCGTGAAGTTAGCAAGATTTTAAAGACAATCATTCGTATTAATCTTCAAAATTTTGTTCGTTCTACGATTCACAACTATCGGAATTCGGTTTGCTAATCAGGGTTTGGCAAGCATTTCTGCAGGTGGACTAAATCATAATTAATTCCACATAAAACGGCAAGCTGAAGTTACTGGTTGGATTTCATTATCTTGTACAACATCATATTGGATTAGCATATTCTCCCTGAGTGTCATATAATACATTAATCATTGGGAATAAACAAAAAATATAAGCTATGCCCATGATGTTGTGCGTAAGTAATAGCTGCTAGGGGTCAGAATGACAAAGTTCATTAATCGGAGTGGATTGTGAGCACTTCCCGTTCCCATTCCCTGTAGATTCTTTGCGGCCATCTCCGTCAAGTCTAGTCAAATAACAACCATATTGCAAACATATTGAATGCTGAAAAAAACTGATAACAACAACAGCATTTTGAGCATTCGATTTTAGGCTGTTTCATCTCGACGGATGGTGAAAAAAGTATAAATTCGATTATCGTACCCATGTTAACATTATATGGCTGATCGCTTTACATGTATGATAATTCTGCTAACGTCACACCTGTTAGTAGCTCCTCTTATTCGATGTATTGAATAAGATCCACGATTGTATGTCTTGTTCGATAATTACTAATTAACATTGGTTGAAAAGATGAACATTTTAAAAAAAAGTTTAAATTTATAGGAAACTCTCATTTTGTGGATCTGCTATTTTAAATTACCTTGAAATACGAGTTCTTCAACAAGCAAATCAACTATCTGCCGGTAAAAGAGTAAAATACGATGATGGCTGCTGCGACGAGAGTTCATGCACCGCTGCATAGATCATTAATATGCATAACAATCTTGACATTGTTGTCAGTTTGCCAATATAGCGATTGCGTTAAAGGTAAGCTCTCGTATGTGTTTTTTTATGATACATTTTATTATTTTATTACAAAAAAGTCCTTCTTATTGTTGACAACCTATTACTATTGCGTTTGATTTGGAATTATTTGCAGTGCCTCGAAAATATCTGGAAACTGATTTGGCTGCATCAGGAAGCAGTTTTCCTGTGTCCACGGTAGTTCCGGCACCGAATAGAGGAAATGATACCGTAACCACGCCGGAAGGTGGAGCCACGTCATCATATCGTTCTGTAGTACCGTTAGATGAAAGCAAGAAAAGTCTCTCTAAGCTAAAGCTTCAGCAGGAGAATTTGAACGGGAAAAAGCAACAGCTGCAATCGGGATTGTTAGGAGACGAAGCATCCCACTTGCTAGGGTTTAATGGTACAGGCCAGCGCAGAGATTTCGGAAACACTAATGACAACACTAACAAGTCAACATTAGGCAATCCGATCAAGTTAGTCGGAACAAGCGGGTTAACTGCAGCACAGGCTGGTACTAACGCAGCACCGAACGTTGACTCTGCCACAACACAACAACCGTCCACAAATGGTAACAACCTTCCACAAGATACACGGGATCCAATTAGTGATGCGATAAACATCGATACGATCGAACGTACCGAGGCTGAACTAAACAGTACGCTTCAACAACATAACATCACAAAAACGCATGAAGATAATCATATGTACTACAAAAGTACCTGGTCAACGGACAAAAGCATGAGCAACGAGTTTTGGAAGAAAATAACGACTAACTTAACAGTCAACACGTTACTCTCTAATTCTCACCGTCGTGCAACGGTACGTATGTAATTCCGATTGAATACACGGTTAATTTTAAGCATGCTTTAAGCAAAAACGTTTTACTTTCACATTTTACAAATTTTTTTTTCCTAGACCATCTTACTTTCGTTTGATTTTCCATTCTATGGATTTCCCATTCGAAACATAACAATCGCAAGCGGAGGATTTTTGTATACTGGAGATTACGTGCATTCGTGGCTAGCTTCAACACAATACATAGCACCATTAATGGCTAATTTTGATACTGCACTGTCTAACGACTCGTTAGTGAAATATCGCGACGACGGTAATGCCAGCATATTTTTGCTATTATAGTTCAAAATAGCGTAACCTCAATGATCTATATATGTATCGGTTTGTTCTTGCAGGTGAAAACTTCACGGTTGTGTGGGAAAACGTCATACTTCAAGATCGTCCAAACAATGGTTCGTTCACCTTTAGTGTCACGCTGAATAAATCTGGAGACATTGTGTTTGCCTACAAAAAGATCCCGATTAACATACAGCAGATATTTGAAAACCCTTTGATGAAGAATCACCCCGTGAAAATCGGTCTATCGGATGCATACATCATCGACAAAACAATCATGAGTAAGTGAATCCACACACTGTGTGAAGTAAAAGTTTTGAAATTAATTCCAACTAAGTTTTGGAATAAATTCCAACATCAACGTTAGAAAAAATTTGTTCAACATTGAATGAGCTTGTTATTTTCTCCAGGAACGAAACAAAAAACCATTTATGAATATCATCGCGTAAACTTTGGTCAAACCGAAGTGCAAAACGACACCATTATAACGTTAACGGCGTTGCCAACATGTTTCTCGTTCAAAGACTGTGAATCTTGCATAACACATGAAGAGGCCGATTTTGAGGTTAGTAAATTAATATTTAGTTAGCCAGAAACGAAAAAAGGTAGTATCGGATCATGTAAATAATGCATTTATGTCCACTCGTAGTGCTTATGGTGTCCGACGATTAACCGCTGCTCGACTGGTACCGATCGTAAGCGTCAGGATTGGATAAACAAAGGTATGATGCGTAATTTTGTATGTAATTACATTTAAGTGCAACCCTGCGATGGGTAATATATGCATTTATTACTCTTTCAAGGATGTGATGCGACGACAATATCTGCAATATCGTATTGCCCAGCACTCGGTCAGAAGGGCAACAGCTTCGGTGTGCCGGTGGAAGTGACAACTAAGATGATGGATAAATACAACAGTAGCAAAGCCAATCGAGACAACCTGCAGCCATTGCCAGACGGTAAACCATCGCTAAATCCAAATGGGAGTGGCGCTCAAAATGGCTCCACCAAGGATGAATCCATTAACAAGGCGGCTGTGTATCATGCAACCGATGTACCTAGCGAATCAAGCAGCAATTTGATCGTCTCCATGGTGGTTGTTCTTGGTCTTCTAATAACGTGCGGTTGTTGGGTGTTGTATGCCTACCGGAACCCTCACACTAAGAGTGGTCAGTTGCTTATCAGGGTACGTACCATATTTTACATTCAACAAAACATGCTACGAAAGTAGTACAAACTTGTAAACTAAACCTCCAACTATCCTCCATTCAATTACTTCTCTTCCGACTGCTTTCAATGGTGAACATTGCTGTACTTCCTCTATTAAGATTGCAAAATCTAAAAAGGTTTGTAATAATGATTCGTACATATGACGACTGATGATGAACGATGCGACATTACGCCACTTAAATAGCATAAATGTACCAACACCAGGCACAGTATATGTATTGGGCATTGCATAAAATCTTAACTTTAGATTGACGCAACAGATTAGAGATTTCTTTATATGCATATATGGGTTCTTATGAAATGCACTTCGTTAGCCAATCGTATGAAAAATTGTTTAGTGTTGGTATGTTTACTCTGTTGTATTTGTTTTTCACTTAATATGTCTGTCTAGAAATCATTCTACACTACGATATTTATTGCACCGCCAAACTTTAATGTTGTTAATAATTGTCAAGAAAATGTGCACAGTATGGGTTGTACCATATTAAAATGACGCATAATTATAATAGTGTTTATCGGGATGCAGTGAATGTGCATACAAAAATGAGTTTACCATTAACAAACCTAGAAGTAGTTCGATATAGTCCATTAGTGTGCTGTACGGCGTCAAATTCATCACAGTATTTGTTTTGCATTTATCTTTCGTTATAGTATCGTCCAAACAAGTGGCTATGGCGGCGCGGCGAAGCGCGATATACTGCAGCTTCAATTCACATGTAAACCAGGTTTTGCCCAGTCTTCGCGAGATAATCCGTCCACGTCATCGGTATCTATGCTCTGTTTCATCATCCTTCAGTTTTCTTGCAAAAATCTCAACCGTGTGCAAAACACTTATAATAAGTTCGTGATGCGTTCTATATAGCAGCAGTTTTTTGAAAAATTGTAATAACAGATTAATGAAACAAGGAAAGGAATCCTATATGTAGCTCTCCGCATGTCGCATGCCTCATTATTCTGCTAATAGAGGTAACATTATTTTATTATCAAGTTGGTTCAATATTCTCCACGTCGGCGGTACTTGAGCGCACTCTTCTATCTTCTTTCGTCCATGCATTGAAGAAAAGTTCATACCGCTTTCTTAATAGCGAACTGCTTATTAGTCATAACAATCGTGAAAACCTCTTCCATCCGTTAAAAGCAACAAAATTTACGAAAATCACCCTGCAGCTCTGCTCGCTTATCATTCCCCAAAACGATCCAAAATATCGATTCGCAATCAAGTAAATCTAGTTTATGTTTTTGTGCAACGCTATCGATCCATCGAATTATTTTTAGTAATTTGCAATACGAGTCAATGAGCCTGTTTTGTTGAAAATATTTTCAATTTTGTCTCGAATTTCTTGTATGCTATTTGTTCATTATTATATTGTTTTGCATACTCATTTCTGCAACCCAAGTTTCTGTTGTAACTAAAAGTGTATAGAATAATGTTTGAAATATTAGCCGAGCACACGATGACTTTTTATGTATTGGCTTAGTTTCTATGGATTACTTATTTGCAAAACACTCGAAATGACAATGGCTTAAAACCTCATTATACGGCATTCATAATAGAAACTCGAAGTTTTTTTTACGAAGAATCTTATGGCGACGCTTCTACAATTAATTTTAATGTACTTTATCAGAAACCTACAACCAGTCTCTTTCAATTTAAAACTTGACATGCTGCAGAGAATTCGTCCTTTTCACTTTATTAGAAAGGTGCAATACGATATGCAATATTTTCGATTTAACCAAGTTTAATCGTTGTAATTCAATCTTGTTTGTTAGCAATGATAGTAATCAGAGCAGTAATTTTTTTAGTAAGATGACATATTGTAATTCGAATCATGCAAATGGGAAAATGAAATCAAGATAATAAAACAAATATCATTCCCATTCCCGATTCCTTCTCAATTGAACATTATTTTGACGTGGCTGCATACGACACCGAACAAGTTTTTCCGGATTGCTATTTATAGACGATACTGTTCTGTTAACTTAAAATGCACAAATAATAAATATCTCATTCAGCGAAACGGCTCTAAATAGATATTTATATCAGTGAAACATCTCTTTCAATACAGTTTGGTTATGATAAGTATTCATACAGAACAAATTAGAACGTAATCAACGATATCAGAAAAAGACATTATGAACTAGGGAACAACATTATCTGTCTAAATTACACATTTTCAATCTAAAACTATTATGTTTTACGACACATAGAATTTTGAAACGTTTTGTTTTTTTAATATGTAAACAACTTGAGGTCAAAATGCAATGATAGTGCCTTATCGCGTGATGAATTGCGAAATGAATACTCATACACTGGGCGACGAATGAAATTGCATGCGATAAGTATCCCGGATGATTACAATAACATGAATCTTTTAAAGACACGACACAAGCGCCACTGCAAGTTATTGCGTAATATAAAAGGCTTTTGCAACATTGTGAGTAGGGAAAAAGTATAAATGTTTAAACAAAGTAATAAATATACATACGAAATTGCTATAAACAAACACTTGATATTTATTCAGTCAATTTACTCAGTTTAGTGTGACGAGTTAAGTTTGGAATTTTGTGTTTATTTCTTATTTGGGAACAGGTTTTAAAGTTAATGGGAATAAGATTTTCAAAGTAAGTTCTTAATTATATTTTAAATTCTAATTGTTTATGTGGGATGTGTAACAATACTCTAATATTTGGTACATTTTCAACAACGGTACGTCTTCTATAAGTTGTACATTTCATGAACCTCTTTGAACCCTAGTTCAGTAAAAATTCGAATCGAACTCAAATACAACTAATATGACGCGTAATGTGATATATGCCGTAACATTTCTTGAATACCAATGCAGCGCAGTAGTAGCTATACTGTGAAATGGGAAAAGGGGAAAAATATTTTTTGTCAGTTGTTCAGAATAGAATTTTTATTTCGCTATTGTTGTAAACCAAAACATTTGTATGTAGTTATTTCATGTATCCATTCGTATAGTATACACCATTTTTCGATCGATCTAGTAACCGCTGCTCATATTTCTGCATTTCCAACTAGCAAAGCAAGCAGTGAGGATAAGTTTTTGGACTAACAAAAGTAAATCCCTTGATGCAAAAGCTGGAAAATGCGTATTTTAAACTATTTCTACCATTTGAAAGGAGGATATTGTTTGAATTTGTTTTTGACTACGACTATGCCTTTCGAAAAAGAT
The DNA here is from genome assembly GCA_000473445.2 of Anopheles farauti. Classification (NCBI taxonomy): domain Eukaryota; kingdom Metazoa; phylum Arthropoda; class Insecta; order Diptera; family Culicidae; genus Anopheles; species Anopheles farauti. Next base: position 2,812,243 of record KI915053.1, read on the forward strand.
ATCACACAAGTTTTTGGCTGTTTTCTGATCTGGTGTTAGGTAAGAGCTTACTAGCAGCCCCATCTTATGAATTTCTTATCAAACACGTTTGATTTTTTAAAATTCTGCCATTTTGCCATGCACTGAAGATGCCGAAAATGAGCACCTGCCACCAGATCATTCGGGAAGTCAGGATTTTTTAGGTCAGGATTAGGAGGTCTATTTTTTTAATGGGTGTATTACGGTTCCATATAGTTATGAATCTATACAGTACAGATGTTGGAGTATTTGCTTTGTTTGAATCATTATTTTTGTACGCTAACAACAATAGGCAACATAGGTTGCTATTTGATCGTTCAGCCAACGTCATGCATATTGCGTTTTTTTTTGTTTTAAATCGCAACGTTAAACTATTTTTGCTTTGGAAATGTAGATTCTGTATCGTGCTTATGAAAGGTTTTGACGTACTTTTTAGCGTATTTTTAATTAGGTTTAAGGAAGTTACGACGCTAGATTCAGCTACAGCTGATCGTATCCATTTGCGTACTGTGATTCCGAGCTTTTTACTTACACCGTTTTACCAAAGTATCGATAGTGCACATCCTAACTTCTATAAATTGCTGCGTTATGCAAAAAGTCTGACTGACAAACTAATAAAATATCTTGTTTTAGATATTATGATTGAAACTTTGGTATTATCCCATGATTTGCCTACGGAGATTTGTGTATATTTTTTCACATCACTGGGACACAGCGCATGTTGCAAATTATGAATAAATTTAAAAAGCTCTACCCACTTCCCATTGCCATTGAAACGAAATTTGTAACTCTACGTTTAGCTAAGTGTTGTCAAATCAACAACAGTGTTGGTGTCGGATTTTGCAATGGTTTTATCTGGATATGATTTTGTGTATCCATTTTGGTAACGTCTACCAAAGTGTCGCCTTTTTACAGAATGGAATTTGATTAGATATAGCGCACACTAATTCTAGGATTGCATGGCTGAACGTGTACTTGGGGAAGTAATTGATAATTGCCGAAAGTTATTGCTGAAAAATTAAAACCCAATATATTATTGTTAAAACCGTAAGATGCATATTATCATGGTACGGTAGTTTATTGATTCGCAATATATGCGAGACATTTGAAATTCAAAAAATGAATTTAACATACTAGTTACGTGTAATGATGGTCTATGCGATGGACTCGTTACTAGCCTAAGACACCTAGTTTTTTTTAGGATGCATTTTTTCTATTTGCTATGTGTGTATTTGTTTTGCAGTACGGTAGGACATATGTGACAAAGTGTGTGGTTATAAAAAACACTCAAACAATGCAGTACGGTATAGATTATCACGAGCTTGTTTGGAAACATTGAATTTGCTTGCTGCACGATTACAGTACCGAATACAGCGTGTTTTGCTCACTAGTGTTTCTTTGGATCATATGTACCGCAACACTAAATGTTTTCTCAACACGTTTCTGTCCAATCGACGCTTTGATGTCTATTTTGCTAGTCGTGTTTGTATACCGTTTTCATTATGGTTTCCTGAATTTTTTTTCGTGAAAGCCCAGTTGTCGGAGTTCGTGATGAGTGATAGAAGTGGTATTCATTTTTATTTCGAGCTAATTGCTTGGAACGCGCTTTTAAAGTCTAAATTTATCGATTTAGCAGTTATAAAATATTCGATTCGTTCGTAAGGTTCGTTCCAAATACATTTGAATTTCGTTTTGCTATTGCAGCGGACGCTAAAATGTTTATGTTATTCATAACATCGCACTTTTTTTTGTTGCTTCGTATTCGTCGAATTGATTTTCCAAACACAATCTGTTTTCCAAATAATATCATATCAAGAGCTCCGAAGCGCTCAACAGTTTGCATTTGATATTTAAGATTTACGAGATTCGATTTTGCCAAATTTTAGGCGTCCATATCATGATCTAAAACTATGTGCAGGCATAATTTTGTCCCCTGTAATTATACCAATCGTAGAGTTCTTCAAAATCGGCATTTTAAATGTGTTTAGATGTGGAATCTAACAGTCTGCATTTGAATATCAATTTTGTTTTGCTCACTCGTTTGGACCATCCTTTTTTCGCTATCACGCAGATTTTCGTATTGCTATTTGCATCTAATCATACTTTCCCGATTGCTGCTAGTGTGCTAGTGTACTACACGAAAACCACAACGTTGTAAATGTAAAATGCTGCTTTTGGTTTGGTAATTTTACAGGAATTGTAAAGGAAAACAATTATGTCCACAGTCATTCTCATATAATAGAAGTTTATGAACAGCGTAACATAAATATTCCTCACGTACACAGGCAGACTTAGTAGCAATATTTGATTTTAAAACTGTTATAATGCAATTATATATATTACGTTTTATTTATCCACTACACTTGTATGAACAACTACATCAATGGTTAACATCAAACCAAATAACAAATATCACACTGTAATGAAAACACATCTAATAAAGAGCTCTTCATTCTAAACACTGGACGTTAAACCGTTACGTTAAACCCTCATGCGTTACTACGGTAACCGTGCACAAACTATCAATAGTTTTTATACTGAAACTATTCTTTTGTCGTTTTTTGTTTTATTTTTCACTTTCTGGTGATGCTGCATTGCACGAACTATTTCGTCATCGCTATTTCCGGACAGCCTAAAGACTGTTTTTCTAGCTTTTCATGCTCACTCTTAGCTTTCTGCAACCAGTTCTTAAGCTCTCGCGTCTTTTCAAGCAGCGTGACCGTATAGTGATGTTGGTTCTGCACATGATTAACAGTTGGTTGCTTCTGTTGCGGTCCCATTGAGTGTGCGACAGATGCAGATTGATTAAATGTTGGAGTGATTGGTTTCGGGGGAAGCACCATATCGAAATAATGTTTTCCGGATAGTGTGCCAGTGGTGTTGTTAAGAAAATCCATTTCAGCCAATGCAGCAGCTGGAGGTGGTGCGCCTGTATTTGAATCTGAATTACACAAGAAAGTAATTTAATATTGTTGCGAAGTTCAGGATCCAGATTTTTGGTTTAGAAATTCTTAGCACGAGTTCTTACCTCACATAAAACCCAGTTCGGATCGAATAGTATTATTTAATTACGTTTAATAACCCCCCCCCCCCCCTCCCCAACCCCCTCCCGACATACTTACTTAGCAATGTCCAAATTTCCTGTATCTCTGCATGCAAATGCCGTAAATACATAAGAGTTTCATTGGTGTCCACATTAGCCGGTGCCACTCTAGCCCGTAAGCCGCTGCAATGGTGTTCGGTGGTTGGTATGTCGGTGCTACTGAAGCCCGAACTCGAGTAGGAGGACAAATCACTAAGAGTTTCTTTCGGTTTCAGCGCCATATCGATGGTGGTACCGTGATGGCGTATCGGATGGTCGGTTTTTTCGGACAGCTTTTGCAGTGAGTTCTCCAGGTGTCGCAATCTGATAACTTTTTCTCCAAGCAGTGCCCGTGTTCGATGAAGGGACACCTCCATCTCGGCCAATTCTTTTTCCTCCTATAATCGAAAAGGAAAAAAAAAAACAATGTATGGCTAGCTTTGAGGAAAACGAAGGTACAGTACAGATGCTTTGATCGATTGATAGTTTGATATGTGGCGCACACATAATCTCTTTTTCTCTCACTTACACACACACACACACACACACACACACACACTCACTCACACAAATAGTTAGCATAGCAATGATACTCACATTAAACATTTGATCCATCGTTTGTTTGTTCTTTATAGCATGTTTTACCGAAATGTCTCGCTGCTTAGATTTGAACAGATTTTTCTGTGCGCGCAGGGATTCCTTCGCCCGCATTACAGAATCCCGCTCGAGCAGGATGCGATGTTTGAAAAACTCGAGCTCACTGTTGTCCGTAGTAGTAATTGCTCCAGCCACTGCCTTTCCACCTTGGTCGCGAACATTTGTGGTCGTTTTGCTGTTATCGATCTGATTGATATTGTTCACGAACGGATATCGCAAATGGTACGGTGCATCGAGATTGCAATCCGGTATTTGATCCTCAAGTTCTTCCAACTTTTTAAGTTGTATGCGAAGGTTTTCCACGGGCGTACATGGCCTGGTCACGCCCGCGTCACGCTCCAGCTTGATCGAGTTAAGCTTCGAGGTGGAGGATGATTTGGTTTTGGTGAAGATCCTTCGCTTTGGACGTGCGACCGTGGTGGCTCCGCCTGCTTGCGAGCTACTACAGGAATTCTCGACACCGCCACCGTGTTCGTAGCTGATTTTATTGAACTCGGAATCGGAGCTAAAGTTGTCGTCGTGCTGGGCACTTGCAAAAATGTTCCGCACTTGAAAGTAGTGCTTTGGATATCTAGCCTCGCTCTGGCTCGAATCGTCGACCTGATTTTTGTTGTTACTTTTATTATTAATGATATTACTACTTTTATTGTTGTTGACCACATTACCGTTGTTGTTGTTGTGGCTCAAAATAAATGTCGACTTTCGCTGATCGCCCTTTCCAGTGCCGTTGCAATTTGGTGGATTAGCTTGCGACTCTAATGCGTAACCGGCACCGGTGCCTAGCAATCGTTTGGAAGCAGCAGTTTGGGATGGATTGCTCAGGGACGATTTGTCTGACGTGGCGAGTGTGTTAATTGACGACGGTCCCGATATTCCTTTCGCCATCTCATACACATACGATGGGAGCGGTTTCGAGTTGGTGCGTTCGTCCGTTTCGCAGCTGTTGCTAAGCAAGCTGTGCTGCTGTTGCTGCGCCTGTTGCTGCTCGCGACGTTTCTTTCGCCGCTCCAGCGATATGCGAACGTCGGTCTTCAAGCGGGTGTATTTCTCCTTCAAACACTTGTACTTGTCCTCGAGCAAGCGCTTTTCGCAACGCACTTTTTCATACAGCCGATCCTCGCCCGTCTCTCGCATTCGTTGCCGCTCCATCTCCAGCTCGTGGTTTAGTTTGATTTTGATTTCGGTCAAATTGGTGCTGTGTTCCTTCTTCAGCAGCTCCTCCTCCATCTTAAGATCACGTTCGAGCTCTTCGACGATTTCGTCGTGGTTTTTCTGCAGTGTCGCCATCGTCGCCCGATGTGTGTCCGTCACCTCCTTCACACGGCGATCAAACTCTTCCCGTAGCGTTTCCTGATACACGGCGTACTCCTTCGCATTTTCTTCCTCATAATCAGCCTTCATTTCGCCCAACTTTATCTGGTAAAACTCTCTGACTTCATCGACATTTTTCTGATGTTGGTCTTTCAACCGTTGCTTCTCGATGGTCAGCAGCTCCTCATACTGCCGGCGCTCCTTTGTTAGCTCGTTTTGTATATTGATTTCCTCCAGCTCGGCGAGCGATCGCAACTCTGCCTCTAGCTTCGTTTTATAGCGTGCACGCTCCTGACCGATCGACTTGCGCAGAAGCCGTAAAGAATCTACGTCGTCACAGTCGTCCGTTGCACCGCTATTTGCTGGCTTTGGCACAGTTGAGTTCACTTTAAGATCGTTGGTAATTGCGAAAACGACTCCTACGGATTGCTCCGAGTCCTGTTGGGATGTTTCCGTTGAAGACACTTGTTGCTCCTCCCTGTCCGCGCTTAGTTCATCCTCCTGCTCCTCCAAACGATCGTCATCATCGGCATCTGCGTTAGTATCGTCGTTATCTTTAACATTTGTTCGCACGATTACCGAATCGTCCCGTGCATCATCATCCTCATCATCGTACATCTCCGCACCCGTCTCGTGCGCCGTATACGCTACACCAATGTCAATATCAAACCGAACGCTTTTCCGCTCGTCCGTCCCAGAATCCTCGTTTGGAGTTCCTTTTGAGCGTACGTATGTTAAACTTGTGTCACGTAGTATGCCTTTCATTTCCGACTCGGATTTACCCCGTCCCGGCTCGAGTGTGCCTAGCTCTAATTTCTTATTATTAGATTTCAAAAATTGCGATCCTGTGCCGGTGATCGTAAAACCGTGAAAAGATGATTGATCCATTTTGCCACTCACTATTGATCGTCCGGAATCAGTAAACTCGGTTCGTATATCGTGCACACCGGCACCAGCAATGAAGGCTATCTTCTTCGCAAGAACCAATGCTGTTTCAGTCCCAGCACCTTTGGTTTTAGCCATGCTCTGACCACCTTCTTGGCTGTTGTTTTCTTTGTTCGAATCACTTTCATCGTGCACTTGGGCTGCAGTTACACCGCCATCGTACTCTTGCACCGAATACTGGATGCAACAGTCGTCGAACTTCGCTGCATCATCCGCATCGTGATTGTTGGTTTTTACCTGTTGTGGCTTTATCGGGCCGCACCCAGAATCGGGAATACTAGCCGCCGGAAGCGCCGAAGCTGGTGAAGATGGCTGAGGATGCTGCGAGAGATTTGCGCCAGCGTGATTGGATTTTAAGCTTCGAAATCCAGAATCAACGAATGACGTAGAGTCAGATGGATCGTGCGACAATGCTTTCCTTGCTTCAATTACTTTGGTCCGGTACAACACGTCGATTGGATGTTCCCATTGCGATTTCTTTGTGATTCGATCATAGTAGTAGTAGGCTTTGACTTGTTTGCTGTAGCTGTAGAGGCAAAAGTACAAGTACAAAAAAGGCAATGATGGTTAGAGTAAAAAATATTTAATCATTACCCATGTCATCATTTGAAAATATTCAATACTATTGATTCGTACAATACATGCAAAATTGCAGAGTAAAAATTCTGTCTTCAAACTCATCTTCAAACAGTTAATTTATCTCTCTCTCTCTCTCTCTCTCTCTCTTTCTATTCGTTTTATTTATATCTCTCTATTTCTTTAATTTCCATTTCATCAACCATACTCTAGTTTGAGCAAGTTGCATAGCTACAGTCCCTTGATTCCCTTGATTGGACCCGATTCTTAGTAAGTCCAGAACCCGACAACGTTCTCGTTGATGAGCTTCTTAGTTGTAATCTTCATGAAATGTCCCAGCAATCGCGTAGAACGAACGATTCAGGACTTAAGCCAATACACTTAAACCACTTTAAACTTTTCCAGACAAGTCTGTAATGCTGCGGCACACAATCTATCCTTCCGAAACATGCTTTCGGAACAATCACACACGTAGACCCACTAATGATGAATCCTCACTCTACTCCTTCGAAGGATCGAACAATTAGTTCACGATAAGAGAGAATGAGGAGGTCAGTTAGTTAAAAAATCCAGTGTAAAAGGCTTATTGTTGTACATTCAAAGAAAAACCGGATTCCAGCAACTGTTCAAGTAATAGCATGAACATACTCATGAAATTAGTGGCAAAAATAATCGAAAAAACGCAGAAACCAATACCGAGATGCATCAGCGACACTCATCAGCTGTAAATGTTGATGTACGTGTACCTTCATATTACACTCACCACCACATCATCACGTTTGACCTATGATATCACTGTATATGCCATCATAATTTTATAAGAAAATATTTATGCTAGTTTTTCTAAGATTGTTTAAATTCAACATGTCCGTTCATTTAAACCGTGGTAACACTGCGGCACATGTGTGAGGAGCATAATTTAATTTTACTTCAATTGTTCATGTATTTATTTACCATACATACCATGGTTTCCAATTTTCTGGTAAAGGGTGCAGTAATCCTTGCCGTGCCAGATATGTTAGGTTGGCCTCTTTATCAGGATCGATGCCAATTTTCACTGCGTATTCAATAATTTCTATGTCCGATAAAATATTGTTCCGGCGTTTAGCATTAAAATGGAAGCAAAAAAAGAAACGAATACATTATAACATTGCAAGAATAAAAAATATGACGAACGGGTAGTTTGTCCGACCGCAGATGACTACATCGTGATGTTAGTAGCTTTGCTGCTCCTCCTGCATTGCGAACATGTTGAGCATGATTTTTCCTACCTTCCTTCGTTGGCTCATACGTGGAGTAGAAGATCTCTTCGTCTGGTTGGGTAAAACCAGCAACTGCTGATGGAGAAGCCATGATTAACAGCAAAAATCACTGTCCTCAAAATTCACAGTTTTGTCAAATCATAATAAGGAGCACAGAGACATAATTTAACTATCCTTGCACTGTCCTAGATAATCAAATGCGCAAAGCAACCAGCGCTTGTATGATGTAACTCTATCAAGCTTTGCTGATTTCAAACACAGTTGTTATTCACTGGAACTGCAGACTCTATGCACCGTAGGAGGTAAGTAAAAGAAAGTATTTTCGCAAATCGAAAGACGATTTGAATGACAAAAAATTATCCTGAATAAATGTGCTGCTAAGATCCTGGTAAGGAAGAATAATAACAACACGCCCAGCCTCGTCCTGTGTGCGATTTAGAACATGTACTAAAGCGCATGCGCCGTGCTGTTTGGCTACAAGTCCTTTTTGATATCAATGACAACCAATAACCATCAAACCTTTTGAAATGCAACATAAATGTTGAGCAGCCAAAACAAACATGTTCTTTTAATTTAATAGATAAGTGGAATTGCAATCAATCTGCATATTAGTTGTTTCAGTTGTCGTATGATGTTTAATACTGTAGAAATCTTACCCTATTGATATGACAATGAATGATATTCCAAAGTTGGTATCTATAGTAACCACAAGACTACTTGCTAAACCTTGTACAACTTTTCCTAGAACATTGCCGTATTGTTTGTACTTTTGTGTATGAGTGTCGTATAAAAACTGACAGAACAGTGAAGAACTTTTATTGTACTTGGTAAACAGAATTTAAAATGTTTACATCCACTCATTACCATAGCAACGGCTGTGACGCTGCGCTATTATTTGTGTTACTTTTCAAAAAGGTAATTCTGTATTACATACAACAGCGAAATATTTGTATGCAATAGTAAAAAAAGGTATGGCACCTGCTATTAACTTTCCTACAAAAAAAAATCTCTAAAATAATCGTTAAATACGCTAAAAGAGATTTCATAAAATCATTCCTAAGGGAAACCATAGTTATATATTTTCAAAGTTAGGATCAGAATTTTGTGTAGAAATCATCAGGGCACTCGGTAAAACGAACAAGTCTAGTAAATTAAAAAAAAAAAACAATATAAATACTATAAATTTATAATCCTTGTACTTCATTGTACAAGTCTAAAAGGAGTATTGAATAAGAAGGTAGCTCGAAGATAGTAGTGTAAATATATTCTGATAGTATTAAATGATGCCACTACTCCGGGACGCAGTGATTTAGGGAAGGGGAAATAGTAAAAGGAAAGTTAGGGGAATCAATTAATTCCTCACCGATGGATAAACCAAGACTTGGGGGGACAAGTGGAAAAGCATGCGAAACAATTCTGGAAACCTAGACATAGACATTTATTAGATTTAAAAAACATGTATTTTCAAAACCAAAATATATACCAGAAATAAAATTTACAACAATCTTTTTGATTAGATCTCCCGCGTTTGACAAATACGATACGACGATACGACAAATAAATTACTTTTTACCAACATCTTTAAATAAGACTTTGTATACTTTGCAAGTTGTAAAGGACCATACCAATGCCAATCTTATCAAGTGCCTAGAATCAGTTTCACTACTTCAAACTACTTATGGCGAACTCGGTTGTGATATCTATCGCCGTCTCTTTATTATCAGGACAAGAATTGGTTATGCATCACGCTGGGAAACGATATTACCACTCGTTTCCGTTGTTGTTATCATTCGATTTATTTTCAATTATTGGGTTTTATATTCATGCAATGTTTCTATATAAGGTTTTTTGGTCCTTTTTCTGGCTGTATTTTTTGTCTCTTACTTATTCAATTTTAAAATTTAACTTAAATTTAATTTTTAGTTTAAATAACCTTATTTTTATCTATTCGATGTATCCTCGTCGTTAGAATTGGATCTGTTTGCCTTCCTGGTATCTTCGGTTGTCCGATTAAGTTGGTAATTTTCCGATTACCAACTCAATTGTTTTAATGCTAAAACTGGTTTCAAAATTGCTAAATCATATTCATCAATGAGCCACATTTACCGTAAATCATTTGGGACATTTAATTCTTTAATTTATTTAGAAACAGTTTTATTTGTTGGCAACCATGACAACCGTAATGATTCACTTTATTGAATGTTTCGCATTTCTATAGTCACTGCAGCACTCTCACCGTTTTACTCCGACAGTGACTCAGAAACAAATACCGTAATATAAACACAGTGACAGTTTTCGAAAAATCCAACTTCTGCAATCAAGAGTAATACGCATATATACATTCTTCTCTTTTACCCATACGCAGAAACGAGCGGCGAGGCATCCCTCCGGGCAAAAAAACTGTACAAATCTTGATACCGCCGACTCGGCTGCCGATCCTAAGTAATCTTCGGCAACGCACACATGCGCATTTCATATACGTATACGATTCGTGCGTGTGTATGCGTGAGGTATTTTACCGCTTTATTCCCCTCCTTTCTTTCTGTACAGTGAAGGCTAGGCAGTCAATTTTTTGCATTACATATAATATCCATGTTTATTTTTTCAAACGGGTAAGAAACATCAACACAACATTTTTTAAACATTTTGGACACAGCGCAGCCGTT
>KI915053.1:2829215-2852146 GCA_000473445.2 Anopheles farauti
AACGGCTGCGCTGTGTCCAAAATGTTTAAAAAATGTTGTGTTGATGTTTCTTACCCGTTTGAAAAAATAAACATGGATATTATATGTAATGCAAAAAATTGACTGCCTAGCCTTCACTGTACAGAAAGAAAGGAGGGGAATAAAGCGGTAAAATACCTCACGCATACACACGCACGAATCGTATACGTATATGAAATGCGCATGTGTGCGTTGCCGAAGATTACTTAGGATCGGCAGCCGAGTCGGCGGTATCAAGATTTGTACAGTTTTTTTGCCCGGAGGGACCCCTCGCCCACAAACTAGCTGTCAATTGTCGGCCGGGTAGGTTACCACCATCTGGTAGCTAAAATAAAATAATAAGAAGATGAATATAAACATTCTCGAGAAAATATCTCCATCTCCAATCGCGCTATCACTGGCAACGAGCGGCAAACTAGTAATTATCTTACTTTTATTAAATCTCCTTCTTTGATGTAAATGTATCTATATTGTATTTTGTTTGTTTTCATATTTTACAGTTGAGAAACTAACCCATACACTTTTACATGAGCCACGATTCTTGCTAACCATGTCCTACGAAGGTTGGTTAACGCTAATCAAGAGCGCCGAGAAATCATCGGCTCTGGAAGGAAATGTACGAAAAGTTTACTATCAGTTTCCCGATGGCAAGGAGATGGCCGAAGAGTACAGTACAGAAACTGGCGTAGTTTTAAGGCGTGCATGGAAAAACAAATCAATGCTAATACAGAAAGAAGAATGGGTCGTCGAGCTTGGCGAGCCCCTGCCTGTTGGACTAAAGGAAAACGAAGCTGTGATGAGAGAATCATGTTCGGAACCTACAATATCCAAAAGGCTTACACGGAACGCGATTGAATGGCGTATAAGAAATATACCATATCCAATTACAAACTACACCATCACTTGTGAGGCAAACGATAGGACCATAACGATTAGGACTTTAAACAAAAAGTTCTTCAAAAAAATTCAAGTACCCGAGTTTGTGCGATGCAACTTTGCACCAAAACAGGAAGATTTATCGGTGGTTCATAAAAACTCCACATTGATATTAACGGTTCGTAAGACACATACTTTTTGTTGTGTTATTCCCAATCAATCGATACTAACGAAACCATTACCTTATTTCAGTACAAAAAACCAGTCATCTTATTGGAAATGGAAAAGGCCGTATTGATGGCGCTGCAGGATGTCGAAACTGTGCAATATAATAATATGCATTGTGAAAATCTGCTAAGCGATCTCATGATACAATAAACTACACACCGAACTATGCATGTGCAACACTCATTTGATAGCATTTAGTTAGAAGTAAATACATCGAATGCAAGCGAGAGCTTGAACAAAACATTAATCTTCACATTCAAAGCTCAGCCTTCCCAGTTAAGTCCCAACCTAATGCAAAACCCGATTATTTGTAACATTTGGGATAGTTGTTTTAAACCCCGGCAGAGAACACGTTAAATGTAACATACAACTATAAAGAATTAATACGCAAACATTTAGCAAAAAATTACCTCCGAAGTTGTCATTTGGCAAGCATTGATCAAATGACCTTCGCTGTTATAGAATTTATTATGGAAATCGTAACATGTCATAACCATTGTATTCTTGCTGCTTCCTCTACCGTTAAGAGGGTAAATCAGTGAGACAGCTCAGCAAGCTGACCAACATGCCTGTCTAGGCCTTTGTTTGCCCTTCTGCCACCTTAAGCTCGTCGCCATGCAAACATTCCGGACTATAACGGACGATTTGTTCACTGTTAGTTTTCGCATGGATTATTAGTGCTGAACCTCTCGGCTTCATCGCCATGATCAGATTATTTACCCCATCAAATTAAAATATTTTCTGCAGTGCTACCCATGGGGCTTCCTAAGTTTGCTAACTCTAGCCCCAAACCTATGTGCCATTTTGTTATTGATCTGATATCGTTAACTAAGTAACAACTTATTCTGAGTTTCGAAGAGAATACCTTCTATTAGTGGTTATCACGTAGAAGTCGTGAAATAGCAAGAAACCCAAACACGGAGGTCTTTAAAACAGCTAAAAGATGACGAGTTAAATTAACAGAATTTGCACTTTTCGATATGATTCGGACAGCCGGTGCTTATCCGTACGTGCAAGTATTTAGAAAATGCAAAGTGCGTCCCGGTGGTGCAGTGGCAGCGACGGCGGTCCTTCATCGCACGACAGGACTGCTACCATGATCCCATTCGGATCGTTTCCCCCTAGCGAGGAGGGACTAACCAGCCTATGGTGGTAAAATCAGTCTAGTAAACCGGTAAAATCGGCAGGCATGATTTCGCTCATTACGCCAAATAGAAGAAAAAGAGGAAGCAAATGCATGTAGAAGTATATTTGATACATAATTTATTGCTGGCAATTCTTAGAGATAACGTTAAAACATATGCATGCTGCGGTCTTTGTAAATGTTGGAAACCAACCAATGTCGTACTTGTATATAATAACGAATTTAATACGCAAAAACTGCTTGTCATCATTGGCAGAGACCCCCCGGTGGCATTATTAGAATATTAGATTACTGAATGAAAAAAACTCGATTTTTTGCGCGCTGGTATTCCAATAAAAAGAGAAAAAATGCTAACTCGGTAGTAGCGAACAAAATCGAATCTGAAATTCATAAAAACTCCATTTCTCTTTCAATTCCTACAAACTTGAGTTGCTCCGTAGGTCCGTAGCGATAATCGAAGAACAGTTCCTCGCCGGGCTGGATGGCACGTTTCGCAAATATGCCAATACGATGATCGCCATTTACCATCATCACTTTGGCGTAGCAGTTGGGATTGATGGAATGATTGGCGAAACGAATCTTGTTTCCCTTTCTTGTGGCATCAACCACAAAGTCTGCGATTCCAAAAAAAAAAAGAAGGGGTAATTTTTCAAAGTGTAAAAAGGGGCCCGTGCCTACTACTTACCATTGTTGAGGTTGAACAGGAAGCTGCACATGTACTTATCGTACACCTTGCCCCGACGATCGGCCTCATCTTGGGATATGATTTCCCCGCAATACTCGGAAATAAATTCATTTTTCTGTGCACTTTCCTTAAGAAAAATACCCCATCCGGCTACGTCAGAGGGAGCCATCAGCAGATGTTTATCTAAAATGTGAAATCATGATCGTAAACCTTGCACTTGCTTACACTCTACCACTAGGTGGTGAATAATTGTGTTACTCACGCAAAGCGCGCTGCACGCTGACATTTTTACATGTTATCTTTCCGATTTCGTAATGCTCGGCCCCACACGTCTGGCACAGATCTGGATCGCACTCGCGTACGGCAAGGTAGCAAGGGCACTGCTTTGTGTTGCACTGTGCCTTGCACCGGCATCCGGGGAATCGGTTTTGGCAGTCGCTGCTGCAGTTGCAAAATTTCTCGCAAAAGTTCTGCGCCCCGTAGCACGGACAGTTAGCATCGCATTGGCCCGGATGATCGCACGGTGAGTAGTTGTACACATGGTTCGAGCTTGACTCCTTCCGCAGCTGAATCTTCCGGCAGTGTACCGACCAAAGGCGATGCTTCTTCTTTTTCTTGCGTGGAGGCGTATTGTCCTTGCTCAGCTCGATCGGTAGAAAATCGGCTGCCTCCTGCTGCGCGAAATGATACACTTGCTGGCAGGTTTTCATCAACATTGCCTCTGCTATAGCGCAGTAGTTGTTGAGATAGGTTTTCTGTAGCGTACGGAAGAACGACTTATCCGAACCGTTCCATTGTGTGTCGCTGGCGTCGAAAATCTCGAACAGATTGCCCTCATTTTTGGCGGACTTTGTATAGGGAGCATCCTTACTGTACTGGCTGCTGTCGTTGCTGTCCTCCGAACTTGCCTCATTGCCCGAATCCAGCATAGCGGGCGACTTGCTTGTATCATCCGATATCATCTTCTCCTTGATGCCATCCTGAAAGAAAGCATAATAAAAGTATTTAGTATTAATAGTTTTCTTTCTTACGCCTTTACTTCATCACTTACCAGCAACAGGTAGCACGTTTCGCTGCATGGTTTACCGGGTGGCTTTAATTCTGGCCACCTACGTCGTTGAAGATTAGGACCAGGATGACAAGCCTGCAGACCTACGTACAGTGGGAATTCGTACCGCAAAATAAACGAAAGAAATAAGTATTAAAAACGAAAACCTGCGGCAGATATGTATGTGTTCGTTCGTATGAAGGCTTAACACTAACTGACAAGGTTTTTTTTTTGTTTGAACACACATTGAAAGTAATTTTTTTTTTGCTTCGATTACACGAACGCTACCAGTCGAAGCTAGCAAATACGTGAAATACTCTTGCCAGTTAGCGTTAAGAATCGCACGTTGACGAGCGTAGCAATGAATGATTGTTTTATGATGAGTAAATAAATGTACACAATAATGTGAAACACACTGTGCAGCCAGTGAAAATGTACAGCCAGTGACTTTGCCAATTAGCACATCGTAACAAATCGTTTGCCGGATAGATAGCACCCGGATGAATCTTCATATCCGATTGCACGGCACGATTCTTATTCCTTTTTATGTTTTAGAAAGACCGACCATGAAGCAATGAAGCGATAGAAAAATATGTTTGACATCATTACCCATCGGTAGACCGAATGAAGATACATACACAAAATGAAATGAAATGTGGGACAAAATCAAATAAACTGAATGGTAAATGTAGTATTGAGCGTGGTGAATATTTCCAAAATATCATAACACATAACTTTCGAGAAAGAATTCGATCCACCTTCGACTGACATCACTGCATACCATTCAACTTACGATTAGTGAGCTGGCCAACAGAAGATGAATGTCCTGTGATAAACAGATGGGAAGCATAGTTGAATGTCTTTTGTGAAAGGCACACATACTTCTAGAATGAATGTTTACTCCCTATGATGTGATGGATAAAAAAATATACATATATATATATATATATATATATATATATATATATATATATATATATATATATATATTGATTCTCTAACAGCCTCGTAGCTATCCCATCTGCCTGATTTATTTATCCACTCTAGCTGAAGTGAGATTTGGTACCGATCCTACTGTATTCACAAACGCTTCACCGTTCCTCTAGTTTGCTCATAATTTTCAACTAACAATTCTAATAAATTCGTTAAATATTAGGCTATCAAGAAATTTGCTTATTTACACCATAGAGTTATTACGATTAAAACATATTTTAACTTTGTCGCAATCATCACTACATCACAACAAATCTATCCTTGTCGAAAGGATACGATCGAGATGACTTTTTAGTGTCATTCCTGTCTTGGTTAAACCGGTGCCACTAACAGTGCATGCGAACTCGAGCTCGTTCACATTGTCTTTACTGAATGAAATACTTTGATCATGATCGCATTCTATTCAGGAGTAACAAACCCACATTTTGTAGACTAGGGTAACTCTTGCCCATGGAACTGAATTTACATCTCAAAGCGGTAAAATGCAGGGTACACAAGGTTGGTTTTCAAATACTTACGGTGCAAGAAACAGTCGTACTTGAAGCAGCGCCGACAGAAAAGTGTATGGTACGAATGGAGGGTTTGTTCTCGCGACACCGATTCCGCCCGTGGTCCATCGATGTTAGGCGTGCATTCGGGCGGTCGTTCAGGATCGACACGTTCAGTCAGTTCGATGTACTTTTCCCTAAGCTCCTCGGCCGTTCCGTTCTCCGGGAATTGGGAGCTTATTGCCTGAAATATTATCGCGGGTGGAAAAGCCTTCACAATGCTCGGCGGTTTCGTGGTTTCATTGAAATCGGGCACAATTTTGTCTCCATCTTGACTGTTATCTATTTCAACAATCTTTGTTTCCTCTTTTTTGGCTTTTTCTATCGGTGCGGCAGAGTTATCGTCAATTTCATTTTCTACCAATGATTTTTCCCCGATCGAAGCTCTGGTATTCGCAGTCTTTTCGTCTCCGTCCTTGTTGATGTACTGCATTAAGGAATGTACCATCTCGACAAACATCGCATCATCTATATTGTCTTCCTTATCACCGTGCACTTTTCCATCGTAGTTTTTAATGAGTTCTTCGATGAACGATCCGTCCTGATCCAAAACTTCGTCGCCCATGTACGGTATGTTATGCAGTACAGTTTCATCTTCAACCATAAAATTTTGCTGCGTCGGAGCCCATGTGTACATGGTGGGAATAGTTGTTACAGCATTCACTACCCGAATCGGAACAGTTTGATGATTTCCTTCTTGATCGATCACCTCAGCCTTTTTCATGCAATGCACGTGCGGTAACTGCTCAACTTCGCATTGCAACCAAGTGGCGTTTGTCGATAACCAATCGTCATTTTCTGCAACCAGCATACCCAACAAAGTCTGGCTGTAAACGTAAGCCTCATTAAAAGATGTTGATTTTGACCATCTTGGCGGGATATCATTGATCCTCTCTTTCATTAATTACCGGTTTCGATTCCAAGCCGAGCGCACATCATCCACCTTTTTATGACGCTTGCTTTGACGTATTTTTATGTACTCTGTCTTCACTCGTTTCTTCCATTCAAGAGATATTTTTGGTTTGGACATTTTAACCACAACACTAGTAAACACTTTTCCGCTCAATTATTTTACCAACAAACCGAGCATTACTTCAATCGATTACAGAAAAATAAGTGACAAAGAAGCTGTACCCAAGCAGCATATTTTGACATTACTTGCATGTAATGTTTATACGAGCAGAATGTGTCCAACATGTCACATTTGAAGTTTCTGTCGAAAACTGAATTTTAGCTCTTATAAGAATTCATTTAAAGAAGGAATTTTTCATAATTCTGCTTCATTGCAAGCAAAGCTGTTACAAGCTCGGCATGTTTCTTATTATCAATTGTGTCGATCAAAAAAATCTTCCAAGAAATATTTACACCACAAACTGAAAGCGTTAGATTCGATTAGCCGGCCGATCGTAGAAGGGAACGTGACCTGCAATCCGTGGAACACGACATCAGACACACACAAACCTGTGCAATTATATGGAGGTGCTACAACAGACACTGAGAAACGAACACGACAAGAATCAAACTATAGTTTTGTTTGAACAAACCAAACTTCAGTTTGGTTTCGTCGGTTGGAATCTGAATCACGCATCACTCTATAAACTTTGGAGTTTTTTTTCCGAAAAGTGCTAAAAAGCTTTACTCACGCTTGATGCTTGAAATTAATCATGAAGTAATTTACGTTGAGTGAAAATGATGAAATTTAACAAAACTATATTACAGAAAGAGGATTTACTTCGGGAAAGTTTCATTACAAATTTCTATCAGACAGCAGAGGTCTGTGAGAGCACTCCATCAAACCTGTTTGGTTGGTTATTTTGATCTAGAGATTGCAGATTTGGTTGAGCGCTACCGTAACCGCGTATCTCGAAGTCGTGCTGTTAGTCAAACCGATAATCGCAATTGGATCTATATTAATATATCTTGATTCTACATATGTCGTACGTGGGTTTAAAGTTATGCCAAAAATAAATATTTTTGCCATAAATCCAAGATGATTGTAGGAGATATTGACTCACATACCTGTCATGGTAGCCATTTTGAAAGCGAAGTTTGACGTATTGGTTTTTGCTAATTTATGTTTCAGATCATAAATATCATAGATTAGACCAGTGTCACTGGTTATTTTATAGTTAATACTGTTTAATTTTATATGAGATTTCACAGAGCTCGTAGCGAAGCAATATTGTAGTTTTTTTGTATGTGGTTGTGCATCTGTTAAAATTAATTTATTTTTGCTAGAACATGTGTTAAACAATCGCTGGGAAATTGAGTGTAAACAAACTAATAACAAATTATGAATCGTATAGATTGTCAAAAATTATTTCTCTAGTGTAAAAGTATCGTTATGTGTGGGGTCTGCAAGATTTCATGTTTAAAAAATTGTAAGAATGAAAAATAGCGTTGGATGCCATAGTATGAAAGTTTTGTTGAAATCAAAACTCGTAAAACTCGCAAAGAGAATTTTTAATTTATTTGTATATGTCGTTTGCCAACGAATCGTAAGAACACAGACAGCTCCTTAAGGTTGGCTTTATCAATGCAGTTAGTTTTAATAAATAATTCCCCTGGCTAGACAAAACAAAACGCATTCGTGTCTTCAAAAACCTCCTATAAAATTTCTTCAACTCATTTTATATTTCATGAACAAACGACTAAACATCTACAACACGGGGGACAACTGTGCCGTCAAAATATCGTTTATTTTTTTTAAGCTGCTGAAACAGTTCCGCCACGGAATGATACAACCTCCCATTCACTAATATTGCTTGAAACTCTGTCAAGTCGGGAAGAAACAGTCGTGCAAAAAAATCTTCCGTAAAAGATGGCTGGATTCGGCGACTATCCCGCGGAATATAATCCGAAAGTTCACGGACCGTACGATCCTGCTCGGTACTACGGTAAACCCGATACTCCTTTCGGCCAGGTTAAGCTGAACGAGCTTGGCTCGTGGTTCGGGCGTCGGGATAAGAATCCCCGTGCCGTTGCCGGAGTTTTCAGCCGTGCTTTCTGGAGATGGCAGCACAAGTACATGCAGCCTAAGCGAACTGGTATTGCACCCTTCTTCCAAGTCATCGTTGGTGGAATGGCTTTCTTCTATGCTATTAACTATGGCAAGCTGAAGCACCACCGTAACTACAAGTATCACTAAACCATCGTGGATATTTGCGCGATGCCTCCATTACATCATTTCCGTGGCACCGGGTAAGTAAGCACGAAAACTGCAATACATTTAGGTTATATAATGTTTGCTTATCCATACTTCGTAGGAACCTATGTGCATCGTTTGCAAAAGATATGCATCCCAACGATGGTCGCGACGCAAAACCATAATAGTGAACACCAGCCTATTTTGATCGGAAATTATGTAATGAGTTGAAAACAATAAATGGCTGCCAGTTTGACAGATCGCTCGAGTCGCATCTAGTGAATACAACAACTACGTGTAGCTTATCGATTGTGGGGGAAAATGATCAAATACGCGCTAAAAATTGTACTGAAAGCATTTCGAATTCTTCCGCCACAACAGGGGTTCTTGAAGATGTGAGGCAGGCCGAAATCTATGTTGCACCGTATAATAATTTTATATTTGATAACATAACAATCGTACTTCGGATTCATTATTGATTTTGATCTTACTTGTATACTGATAATAGATATCAGGAGATGTAAGATTTAATTGTTATTTATTATAAACTGTTGAAGGTCTTACCAACACTACATTTTCAACGAAATCAAATTATCACGTGCATTCGTGCCTGATGCAAAACTTATAAAAGGACCATTCGCGTAGTATTTGTTAGTGGCGATTGATCCAAACTGGATATAATTACGGGTGTATTAAAATCAATTTCAGGAAAGGTAGTAATAGTTGGACTACATCAAATATCGTTCGTTGTCCTATCACTAACAACATGAATACTTGTGTTATGCTGTCAAACCCGTTTCTGGTTGCGTGAAGTCAATCGACAGGAACTAAGCTTATTTTATTCATTTATACGAAATGCATATAGCAGAGCAATTAGCTCTGATTATGTTATATATTACTTGAATGATTATTTTACTCACCATGTCTTCATTTTCTTTGCGGACGTAGAATCAAATCCTTAACGTCCTGGCGAGACACTTCGTGCAAGTGAAGATGGCTCATCATAGCAATATAGTCGTATCATTTCAATTCTAAGTGAGTGATAGAGCCAGAGTGATGATTTGAACCAGAGCCCCGAGAGTATAATGGTCTAGTATATATAAGCAAACCGTATATATATAACTCTTTCTAGCTATATAACAATTATGTATTCTATCATTTTTACCGTGACAGCCAACGGAGTTAGTGCATGGCCTCGCCTTCGTTTAGATTAATTTGAAACGTATTGTTGCAATGAAACATGAGATATGTTGTTTCCTAATTTAGTATGTATATTTTTGTGTGCATCAGTTGAATGTTTCCGTTGTTATGGTTGCTGAATGTTTATTTTTTTCTTATTATTCATAAGTTTCTTAAAATTTATTACAAACTTTTCCACCTTATATGGGATTACTCTTCCTCATTACCTCCTCCTATAGTTTTGTTGAACATGTCTCCACTATAATTTTATCAGCGCTATAGATCATCTGATGACATAAATGAATTTTCCGACTTGGACTCTTCTAATCTACGAATTTGCTGCCGTAGATACATTATTCTGAAATGAAAAAAGCAAATATTGCTGCGTTAGTGTGTGGATCGAAATGTATCAATTTTTTTGCGAACGGATCTCGTAACGGGTCCGCCGGTTGCGTTACGGTTAACACCTTTCGATCGACTGGCAAATGTTACTCAAAAAGGATCTTTAACCGCCGCGGTAAGTCGGCCTGAAAATCGGATGATATATGCTCAAACACTTCGGACACACCTCGAGCTACCGACTTACTGTTTTCCAAGTACGTTTTTTCCAGACATTCGGATATGCTAAAGTTGCAAATATTTGAAAACTATCTTTAAACGTTTCAAAATCTTCATTCCGAAATTTTACGACTGTGAAGTAGAAGATGGTATTTCTTTGAAGAATTCTAGACGTAAAATGGCGCTTAAGTTTAAACATTAGATAACGAGAACATACATTTTGTCCTGTACATGAATGTACCATTACAAACCATTATAACTAAACAAAGTGAAAATAATCTGAAAAAAAAACTTTTCATCGAACAGCGATTTTTAAAGTATCAGTCCAATATGAGAAGAACCAATCCACAAATCCAAGAAAACCGAGAAAACAAATCCATTCGAAGGTTATTAAAAAAGCGTAAGTAAAAAAGGAAAACATACATTTGCGTATAAATGCGAAGAACCAACGGTAAAAAAACATCGTTAGAATTTGAGATAGAAATATTGTAAAAGTGATTTAAATGTACTTGATCGACCATCTTTTATCACAATAGCTAAAACCTCTTCAATAACCAAATCTTATAAATTTGTATAACATTGTTCAGGTAGTCAATAGGGGATAAAAGTATTTGATCGACCGAACCGAGCTTTGAGGCTTTTTACTGTACCAGCCATCGGAACTGATCAAAATACCTTTAGAATTTGGGTGTGTTTCTTCCAAATCTGCATCCTATTTATCGTACTTTTTGGCATACGTACAAACAGTGAAACCTATCGTGTGTTGGGTCTATTAAGCTTTATTTTACTACCATAGACGTATAGTATAACACTATAGCACCGATTCGCTCCTTATCCATTATATAGTATACATATTGCGGAAAGCCATTAATTCTGAAATTTGATATCCACTCTTACACATCCGTACCCCAGCTGTAAGTAAAAGCTGATTCTAAATAATTCGAGGCAAAAACCCCTTGATGATGGCATTATTTTAAAAGTCGCCTAAAATTCACATAAAAAACAGCCCCGATCGGACATCTTGATTTACTAGAAAGAGTCTACACAATTTACCACACATATTAAAGTCTCCAGTAAAACCAGTTTATACCGTGTAAGGTATAACACTGAGTCTATAATATTGTTTTTCCTATCCATCGACGGAGCGTGGCCGTGTGCAGTTCCGAAATTTTCTGTTCCTATGTTCCAAAAACAGTAACAGCAAACAGTCATCATCCTATGCTAGTAAAAATATGACATCTTTTTTACCATCAATGATGAACATGACACCTACAGTAGTAAATATTTTCAAACAACAATTGCAGCAACTGCTCCGAGTGATCGATACCATTTATCTACAGTCGCAGGGCTTTCCTAAAATTGGCGGATAGTTTTAAAAGGGGCCTTTGTTACAATTATTACGGTAGGTGCAACCATGCAAAAATCGTAAAACTTCCTCGGTGTTCGGCAACAAACAGTTGAAAGGAACCACCCTTGTTACAGAACATGGTACAAGCGAGAGGAGAAAAAAGCCTCTTAATCCACCGATAGAACCAGCCCTGCGTAACGACATTTTGCGGTGGTTGAAAATTATATTATTATACGTGATTTTAATAAGTATGATAGATTAGTAAAAAATATAGATATTAATTATTACACTCATTTCACATCTGACCAATCTCTACGACAAAGGACGAAATGTAATTAATGTATGAAAACAACAAACTATTATGATAAAAGATAGATGCAAAGAAAGCAATCTTAATTGAGGTTGCAAACGCTGACCACCATCGTCGCTGGCACATTTTCGTTTTTGTTTTAACCAGATTGTTATGAATAATCTCGCTCTCTCTCTCTCTCTCTCTCTCTCTTTCTCTCTCTTTCTCTTCTTGATGCAACGACCGAAGTTAATGCCCACTGCATTTACCGGCTTACTAGATCGTTCGACAATTTAATATGAATTGCATTGAAACTCTACACTGACAAACAGCAGTTCAGTTCAATTCAAACGATGTTGTGCGGAATACTTACTTTTGTTCCTGCAGGGTAGCAGTGATTTCGGTTATCCTAACTAAACTTCTAGCACACTTCAGTTCCGCGGACACTTTGCTGCACTGTAAGTCACCTAAAATATGTGCTTCCTCGGAAAGTTTTTGAATCTGTCGGGGAAAACAAAGATGGTTGTGTTGAGTTCGGGTTAGGGTTTGCACACTGTCAACGACACTACATACCGTTTTCTCCAGTATTTCTGAAGGCCAACCAGTAACGTGAGATATTAGATCGGCTCGGAAATATTTTGCTAAACTAGGCGTTAGATTTGGGCCCTGAGATCGACCGCATTGTGACGATGCCATAACACTTTGCAAACTGCTCACAGAACTGGTTGTAGTCGTCGTCACTACCGTACTACCCAATGCATCCACTAAAAAGTTGTAAATCCATCCATGGATCCATGTAGAGAGAAAACAGAAAAAAGAGAATACATTCACTACGCCATCGGGAAAAAGATCGGGAAGAACAAAATCTCAGGTCATCGAAAAAATTGAAATACAAATTCGATAGATACCACCATCTGAATTAAGCGATATTTTCACAAATTGATCTCGCTATGAATCCAAAAAAAAATTAAATTGTTCTGATCCGATGAATTTAAAAAACTCATTAAATAACTAACTTTCCTGCCACAATGATGCCACTGATATCAGGTTTGTGGTAGCAAAATGGATTGTGATCATCGTTAACTAAAATAAGGTATTTAATAAATTTGTCTTCGTATCATGTAAAGCGATCATTTCACGTTGTACTAAATTGATATTAGGTTTATATTGAAACACGACAGGCGTAACCAAATTATTTTTGCTCAAATGATCCGAACGGAGGGTTTACGAAATGAAGCCACTCTTAAAAACTTACATTTTCTATGCTCAGCCAAAGGCAAATCAAGCTCCTGTGTGGGTGTTGGCGGTCCGTCACTTGCAAGAATTGTGTTACCGCTACTGCATCCTACCATTCCAATGCTGTGCAGCATATTCGACTGATTCCCGCTATGATTATTTGCCGAGTGGTTGTGGTGTGTACTGTGATTCAAATGAGTTCCAGAACCAATGATTTGGTGCGACGATGGAAGGACCGGATGTGATAAATTAGATACATTGTAAAGTGGCGATTGTAGCGCATGATCCCTAAAAGAAGAGAGAGAGAGAGAGAGAGAGAGAGAGAGAGAGAGAGAGAGAGAGAGAGAGAGAGAGAGAGAGAGAGAGAGAGAGAGAGAGCGCGGAGGGAAAAAACAGAAAGAAAATGTGCGTTAAAAACTAATATTCTTCTGGCACACGTGAAATGGAATTCTTACCTTAAATTAATCAAAGTCGAACCATTCCCTCCCATCTCATGTGCAGAAGAGTTGGTATGTTGCTGCCGAGATTGCATCATCAACGCATTGTTAATCGTCTGCAACGCTTTTTGTGGATTGAGGTCGTTGTGTTCGATAGCTTTGTTTCCAGTAATTTGAGAGAGAATTTTCGGCAATCCTGCCAACGATGTCGTAACACTAATCGACGTTCCACTGCCAGCGGACGAGCCCTGGGCTATCGAGGGCTGGGCTAACTGTTGAGAATGTAACGATTGCTGCTGATGCGTGTGTGGCATTTGCGAAGCGATTGTAGAACCGTGCTGCTGAGCATGCATAAGCGACGATATATTTTGTTGCTGCAAAGACGAGACACATGCGAATGGGAGATACATAGCAACAATTATTGCTAGAAATGGGATGTAAAGGAACAAATGATTGTTCAACCGTTTGCGAACTACTAACCGCCGTGGATGATGGTGGCCCTGGAGTATTGGAATTGACCATACCGCCTCCATCCGTTGGATAGGTCTGAGAGGACGACAGAATCGGCCCGGACATTGGCAAACCGTGGTGTAAGGAAGGGGACGACATACCGGCCGCACCGGACGCCGAAGACGATGACGAATTCGATGTGGGTGTAGTGCTGCTGTGCTGCGATTGCTGGTTTAATGCCGGCTGCGAATTGTTTGATAATCCCATCTGATTCGATGTTGCGTTTGATAACATCCGTGGCAGATGGGCTGGTAAGTTATGGCTGATTCCGTCCGATGCGGCGTTACTGTTGCTGGTATTGTTATTGCTAGTGCTGTTGCTGGTGCTATTGTTTAGCCCAATCGGGGGTGCGGTCATCGATGTACCACCACTGCACGATGCAGCACTCGTCGTCGTGTGAGTGTTATTACTGCCGGATAAACCGTTGTTTGCCTGTGCATGCTGGGATCCGATTTGTGTCAAACCGGCGGTAGGCGTACTCGAGTGTGAGTAGCTAGCTTCCGACGTTGGCGTGGAGTCACCGGGACTGATGTCCATATCCGGGTTCTCATCGTCGAAGGCTCTTCTTCTGTGTGACAATAAGGTAGATTCGAGTGGTTGCCATCGTGCACGAGAATTGTGTTTGCTACTGCTGCTGCTGCTACTACTGGAATGCTTTCCATAGGATGAAACGGCTGACCTATTCACAATAGCGGATGTATAGCGTTCGTCTCGCTCGCGTTCTCCCCTTTCCTTTTCGCGCTCTCGCTCTTTATCACGATAATCTCGCTGTTGGTCTTTCACTAATACACGGCTGCTAAAAAAGAAAAACACAAAAACGAAACGATATACAATGTAAGAATTGATTTGCTCTAAAATTATACTGCGAAAGTAATAACCACTGCACTGCAGTGTAACCAGTGGACGCCTTACCTTTCCTTCTCGATCCATTCTCGTGGCTTTTCCCACTGTGAGACTTCCGTTTTACAGTTGTAATAGTATTTCTTGCCCGACGAGCTAACATGCTCGCTCCAATCACCGACGCGGTTCACTCGATCCCGATCATTGCTTTGGCTCATACTGTTTCCAGCGACGCTGTTGCTTCCGCCAACACCGCCGCTCACGTTCGACCCAGTGACACTGCTGGGACAACTGCTAACCATACCGCCACCACCGACATTACCACTACTGTTGAGCGTACTAGCAATAATTGTCGCGGATATGCTTCCCAGCACCCCGATACTGTTACTGCCGGCAGCATTACCGGTGATCGTACTGCTACCACCGCTTCTGTCACGTTCACGTTCCCTAAGCCGATCGCGGTCACGTTCCCGCTCTCTATCACGCTCACTACGTTCACGTTCTCGTTCACGTTCTCGATCGTCACTAGAGGTTACACGTTTATCCAGTATCGAGGTGGCTATTTTAAATCTTCTATCGTGTATGGTGCGATGATCGACGTCTCTTTCACTGCGCCCTCTTTTAGGAGATCGCAAACAGTCTGCAATAGTAGAAAATTAATAATAATAAAAAAGAACAATAATTAGTAAACATCAATCGATCGGTTGGTGCAAAGCGCTCAAACGTACCCGAATATTTATCCTTTTTGTAATCGCGATCGCGTTCCTTATCCCGCAACTTGCTCATCGTGTATCCTGAAGACTGATACCGGTCACGGTCTCTTTCTCGTTCCCGTTCGCGATCTCGATCACGTTCTCTTTCCCGATCTCTGGGCGAATCTGTAATGGTAACGGGTGCGACAACGTATATTAAAAACATCTATATGACCGTGTCAGTGCATTTTATATTACCGTTCAGCGACCCTGCAGTAGGAGAATTATCTCTATCCCGGGCATAGCTGGCAGATCGAGAGGTAGTCTCTCGTTCATAATCCCGTTTAGAGGAACCATACTTGGAATTCTGAGGAGAAGAAAAAATGAAAACACCTATTGATAGAGTCCTTTACATGCCGAAAACTTAGTCCGTTCCTCCACCCATTTGTTTAAAGACTTGAGTTTGAAGACTGCGGTAGAAACGCAACAATCTTTCGAACCCCGGCGAGAGAAAATAGAAACGATTTGAGATCTGAGGCATTATATGAAAGAGCTATATAAACATTACTTAGGAAACAATAGTGTGTAAACGTATAAGCGTTGTGCACCCAGCAGATATAGTTAGTATATTATTTTTTTTTAATTTTAGATTTACTTCACTGCTCGCGAAGATATTCAGTTCTGCAGATATTGTTTTATATCGTTATATATTGACTTAGACATTTTTATCCGCATTTAGTGTGAGTGCAAAAAAAACGATAATTAAAAAAAAACAACAAGGCAGCAAAGTAAATGATAGCATATATAACAATTTTGGATTTATGTTGTACATTACCTGATACTGATGAGACTGGTGATACCTGGGAGAAAACACAGTAGAAAACGTTAGTTATGTGACGCGATATGTGGCTATCGTTAATGGATGAAAAAAGGATTAATTTCTTTTTTTACTTTCAAACTAATCGCAAGTAATTGATTCGTGATTTACTGTATTATTCTAGCCAAGTTTTCGCTCAGAAATAGACTGTTTTCGGTGTCATCGCTAGCGTACAAATTGACAGCGATGACAACGAAGAACGAAGGGAAGAGATGAGGAACAATTACTGTAAAACTGGGATAAACGCAAATATTGTGTACAGCGCTCATCTAGTTAGTTTCTCGTCCTGCTTGGACGAAAAGTGGAGAACAAATTATTTAATTTCAAATGATCTTAAAACACTGCTATTCGGTATAAGAAATGAAAAATATCAAAATTTACCCATCGCTAAGTAAACGTTGTGGTTTTCTGGCATGCATTACCATCTAATGCAGTATTATTTGTTAGCCTTGCTTCGTGCCTTATACTTTTGTATGCTGTTTATGTTTAAAGAGAAATGCTATGTAATGCCTCTCTGGAACGATCCTGGTAGAACCAAATTGCTATCATTCGGATGATGTGTTGAAGAATTTTCACTGCACTCGAAGCCAAAGCGGCGGCGAAATTTTCGCCTCTTTCAGGCCCCTTTCAATAGTTCTTTGGGAAGGTATAGAGTATTCTATATCATTTCCGACCTGCTCAACGGGTAGCAGAAAATGAAAATCAACCAATTCTATTAATTCGTTGGCAGTTTGCTTAACCTGAGTATCGAATCTCCGAACAGGTTAATTCAATATCGCTTTTATGCCTCGCTTCAATCGTCGCTGTTTGGATAGAGCATCCATGGATTTACTGTCTACCACGAAAGCATCTTACAATGGAGGCAAATAAAATTAAATAACTAAAAAACAGAAAACGCTTCTATTATCGATTCGTTTAGCTAAGGTTCGATGAATAAAACGACAGAATTTACAACAACTTTTCACTTTACGCCGCCATCTTATTTATCACTGAAAGAACACAGGCGAACATAATGAAACTGGGACCAAGTGTTTGCGAGGTTGGAAATGAGAACTGTCATTCGCACGTCGTTTATGCTCTACGATCAGAAGATCAGTAGACAGTACAGTACCAGCTAGCATAGCTCCTATTCAATCCCGGAATTGATTATCCGTGACATTTAAAAATATAAAATTTTCATTTCTAAGCAAATGAGAAATACTATCACAATTCGTTGATAACAGATTTCTTTAATCCCTTTACACAGATTCGTTACAACAAAAGTATTGAAAACCTCTCAATACTCAATTCGTATAATTTTTCTGCACTATGGGCCGAAACGCAGCTGCCGGAGGCCAAATTTGGGCGGAAACTTTTAGATTTCTGAGCAATCTGAGTAGTGATTAAAAAACTAATTCGTTGGTTATTTTACTCAATTGGGAGAGCTAGAGAGAGGGAGAATTTTTTATAGTATATTTTAGATAGTCTATTGAAATAAACTCCGCTTTTGTTTATTACCGACTGGATCCATTCGAGTTATAGCTCTTGAGCTGTTATTGCACTTGCATGATGGTGCGTTTTTGGATTCTTTTCGTTGCCTAGCTCTCGTCGGGCGATGATCTGAAAGTTTTTGTTTATTTCAACCGTTTGCTTTTTATACAATTTCAGTTAGTGTAGTCTGTAATGGTCACTGTTCAATATATTGTAATAAAAATAGCCATGGCCGTGTCGTGTGTCAAAAAGTCTCAGAGTGCGTTCATCGCGGCCGGCTGCCAAAAATCTCGCATCTTGCTTGCGCAATTCGAGCTGCCTATCCTCGCCAGCGATCGAAATGGGCGTTTGTTCGATTTTCGGAAATTCGGCATCTCTTTTGCGCGTCGCATCGCCCCCACCGACTTCACTATTGACCTTAGGGCCGTTTCGGGGCCAAATTCGGAGCATGGCTTTTACATTTCTGAGCAGTGGCGACTGCGCATAATGGTGTAGTGATTGGAAATGAATATGATCTGATTTTATTTCAAAAATTGAGCTGCTTATATACTAACAATATTTTATAGCAGGGGTTAAAGTTGCGACACGATTTGAATTGTGTTAGAAAGATGTATTTATGTGCTTGTGTTCATTACCGACTGCCTTGTTGGTATTCATGAAGCGGTTATACCTCCTTGACTCCTTTCACTTTTAATCTCGCGATCTGTATAGTGATGATGATGATTTTTCATTGATTTATTGATTGATAAGATAAAAAAAGAATGAGACTACAAAAGTTTGCGAGACGCGCGCGCACAGGTTCCATTTGTTCACAGTCACATCAAAAACACCACAAACCACACTTCAGTTTAAATGGAGCTGACCATAAGCATATATATATTGCAGAAGTATCCTGAAACATATTGATCTACCCCACCCACTCATTGGTTTATCGAGCGCGATGTTCAGGTTACCGTGGAAGTAAAACATTATAAATCTGAATGATTGTATGGGTTTTTTGAAATTTTCTTCAGTGCCATCACCACTTAGTTAAGAGTAATATTATCGTTCCGATACTTCCATCCTTCTCAAACCTGTGTTGGGGTTAGAGGTGGGACTTTTCATCAACATCATCCATTTACGCCAGGTCGTCTAGCTTTTCGGATCGGTTTCAAGTTTCATAGTTCTAGGAAGTTTGTTGGTCGTCTATGCTCGTCTATGCCCTTGCACCTTATGTTTGTTTTAGCTTCGTACATCGGGCCGTTTTGAATGATTTGTTTATTTAAGCCGACGATCGCGACCCCACATGATTTCAATTCAATTCCATCATTGCGTGTAAGCAACTTGTGTTTGTTGACAATTTAAGAATTACTCAAGTTGCCCTCTTACATGCATGTACTGGTGCATCAATTGCACGGGGGTCAAGTTTAATGTTAGTTCGTGGTTTGAATTCTGCGATATTAACATAACAATGATCGATCGCGCGATCGACTCATCTTTTAACGTCTATTTCGTGGTCGTTTTCGTCAATAGCGCTCGTAGCTATGACTTACCTAGATTTCTTGATGATAATTTTGGTCCTCCTCCTGTTGGTATCGAACTTTATCTTATGGGAACTTAAAAAAGTTCAGCGACCAACGATATAATCAAGATGTAGAATCAGAAGGTCGAAAGCCTCTAAGGAAACTGAAGACTTCTCAAAATATTCATTCCGAAAGTTTCCGTCAATTAATGTATGAGGTAAGTTTAGAGGATGTAACCCAACCCCAGAAAGACGATTCTCCAGCATGGAAGATGCAGCATGGAAAATTTAAATGATTTCATTTGTAGCTATAACTAGAAACATGTAACAACTGCTGCAAGTATATTTGAGTTATTTTTTTCAATGAAAGAATATACGGACCAAAAATGCGTGTTCTTCTTGATGATCCTTTTGTTGTATTGTTGTAAATCCTCCAGCTTTGTTGAAAATCGCATACCGAAACAACCTGTATTAGAGCTATTAAAGGTGGTAAAAAAGTGTTTGGTTCAGCTTCACCGCGTTCAAAAACTGCCACAACAAACAGCTGTTTGCCTAAAGAGCTTAACAATAAAATCTAGAGAATGAGGTATGGGATTTTCTAACAAATTAAATTTAACAAATTGAACATCGTCCAAATGGTACCAAATGTACGATTGCTATAAAACGATCATAAACTAAAAGAGTGTTGAGATTTATTTAAACTTTGGGCAGATATATTGATATTGATATTTCTGTGATTTGCAAATTATAAATTCGATTTTTTTTAAATCTGCTAGAACTATCGCGAAAGAATAAACTAAAGTAATATGCGCTCACTATGCACAGTTTTGATTCTGCCTGATTATTCTAATAATGCTAGCTTTCTACGTGGACATTTAACTCGATTTAAAGGAGTATTCGATACAACTCACCAAAAGATTGGTCACATTTTTCAAAATCGAATCGAAAGTTTTCGAATTTGCTTCTGATTCACGAAGAAACTGAAAGCGGTGAAATAATGTTGCTTTCTGATGGTGGCTGTATCAGTGACAATATTTTGCACTCATCAAATCGTGTGATCATCACTTCATGGTGAGTAAGCGTCTTAACCAGTTTACTAAGGTCAAATAACATCATTGTTCTTGGAAGTTCAAACTGCAAAATGGGTGTCGTGTTCGGTTGGTTGTTTTCAAATCATTGTCAAAACCAAGCTGAACTAATTACCTACTGTACACGTACTACGCTCCCCCTATGTGCACCGAAATTTAGCCAAGGTATTGTTTTGATATATAAGATACAATACACCAGCCAAACACAGTTCAGTGTGATTAAGACAGTCAATGGATCAGACGTGAGCGTACATCAGGGAGATGTGGAGACATATATTTATACTAGACGTGAGATAATTGTGTAATTTTAAGAGTTTAGCTAGCACGAATAATGGCAGTTTCTAGCTCGCCGATAGCTGCAACTATCACAACAGCATATTTGCTTATATCTATTGCTGCAGTGCAATGCATTGAGAGCTACAAAACAAGATCATCGATTCACGAAAGTAGTGACCACAGAAAAACAAATGATGCTCAGACATCTGGATCTAGTATATGGGCACCCGAATATTATGATGGACCAGATACCTACAAAAAAGACTTCATTACATCAAGCTATGAAGACAAATTCACCAGTAATACGCCATTGTATGCAAGCAAAATCAGGCAGGGGTTCTGTACGTTTGTGCAATTATCGAAAAACAAATTACTGCTTAATATCACGTTTTTGTATCATTACAGCACCGTTTAGCAGTGGAAGCCTCTACACGACGGGTGGATTATACGACCGAAGACCTTCATATGGTACGGCTCGGCCAATCGATTACGGCGTTCATGATTACGACAACCCTTATGACAATATCCACCAAACGCTGGGATATGGTTTGAATTATCCCTACGGACCCAAGGTAAGAGTATGTCTTCCAGATATGAAAGGGATTGGGATTTGCTTATGCTTAATGTAAATTTTTTACTGCGTTTTACAGGATTTAACTAAATCAATATGGATTCCACTGGCTGGAGCTGCGCTGTTAGGAATAGCAGCTGCATTAGTTGCCAACCCGGTACTGCTACATGTTGGCGTTAGTGCAGGGAAACGGAAACGCAGAGCGATTTCAACGACAAATGCACATGACTTAGCATATCGTGCACAACTAAAAAGTATATCTACACCATAAACGGCATGAACTAAAAAGAGTGAAACGAATAGCAATTGAGAAAGAGCACTGCTCCTGATCGAATTCCCTTTAGTGTTAACTATGGTGTACTACAAAAAAAGTGAATAAAATAATTAAATCAATTCAATTCAAGCAACTGAAACGTATGACAATATTTCCGATGGAAAAAATTGACGCATCGATACATCTCGCCTGTCGATCTAAATGGCGCGAAACAATAAAGAAGAAGTACATGTTTTAATGTAGTTATCAGATTCCAACTAATTTTTGCTCGATTACATTTAACACTATAACATGCTTGCTTGCTTTAAACTTTTCTTTATTATTTGAACTCGAGTATTTTGCTCTGCATGTTAATAATAAAGCATGGTGGATACAGTAAAGTTAGCTGTGCAATCCGTGATTCGTGATCGTGATGAAGACGCAGTGTGAAATATATTCACGAAATGTTCTTGTGATATCGGAGTTTTCAAATTCACGAACTATCTTTCACGCCTTTCTGTTTGCAACTGTTTATTCAATGGTTATTTCGAGTACAATTCATAATTCGTGTTGTTATCTATTTCTAGCAGTTGGCGTCAAGGATGTTTATGCCTTTGTTTGAATTCTTAGTAGTTATCGATGTAATTCCCATTAATTCTAACATTATCTAGATCACTAATTTAAATTGACCGTTAATTCCAACATTCCGGCCACCAAGAAAGAATTTCTTTAAATAACTATGCTAATCGACTTATCTAAAGAATGCAACTTAAACTAGTAAATGTAATGCTATTCCTAGCTAGAACCTGAATAAATTCTGTGAATAGCTCTAGTTCAGTGCCCTAGTTCAATGCTGTCAAATCAAGTGATGTGTATGTGTGAATGTGTGACGCTGATTTGTTTACTGTATCTACGGTTTTGCAAATGTGAAGTGAACTATTGTGATCTAATGTAGGTAAGACTAATTATCCTGTGCTAGATTAGGATTCGGAAGAAACGCTATTCTTGCAGTCGCGCGTACGATCTACCAACACCTCCTTCATCCTATTGATCGAACCGACCGGGTAAGAAGCGTCTGCAAAAATGTCCATCCACTCAGAGGAAGATTTTTTGTTTGTTTT
>KI915053.1:2895512-2944040 GCA_000473445.2 Anopheles farauti
CCTGTCCTGCTCTCACGCACACATCAACACGCTGGCGTTGCTGTCAGCGGTGAGTGACTGCAGTAATGAAACGTAGCCAGGTCGGGTCACAACACGAACGATCGAGATTTTTCTGCTACCTGTGCACCGTGGACGTGAATAGACTGTCGAAGATACATTCGCACCTGCTAAGGTTGCAAGTGACGGACAAACGGACGTTCTTTACAAACGTACGTCCACCATTGCTGATCGGCCTAAAACACATTCATCTACTGACGCCGCTGGAATGTTGGATAGGACAGTCAGAGGAACCAATGGCCATTAAAACGAAGCTGGGGTGAATGTGATACCATCGATATCTTCAAAGAACATACCATAACTCACGACAACGAGAAAAGATGAATGAAGAATCCATCGGAACTAAGGTGTAGGCTTCCAAACAACTCGCCCTTGGAGAATACAAACGAGCAGAAACCATCCGTACTTTGGCTCTGTTCTGTCACGGCAGCCTTGCCTGTGGGTCGCTGTCTAGTAACAGGTATACCTGTCGGACACCAGTGTCACCGTCCGCGTTCTTCAACAGGCACTGACGGAATGATTACCAGGAACGAAGATAGTCTAGAAGAACCCGTCAGTGTGCTAGCCGAAGGTATGTTGGAGGTTAAACGTTCCAGGCTATCGTCTCTACAAAGCAGTAGTACACTCACATTGTTCATCGGAAAGATCGACCAACGGGAGCTGCTGCTTTGTGCATGAACACGTCCTCATCAGAAATGTATTAGCTTCGTGATATCAGAACGTCCGATATCACTCGTTATCATCTGGTTTGGATGCTTTTGTTTGGAGTTGCGGCCAACTTGCAGACAAATGCAGTAAAATTAAATGTTTGTTTACGTACTTCAAAAAAATCGACCATATTTCAATATAATCAATCATCCGTTAATTCTTGTTTCTAATGTTAAAATAAGGGTACCGAACCGAAATGTAAGGATCCTGTTGAGTAATTTATATTATTTGAATTCAATTGAATTTAAATTTTCTATTTTAAAATTTTACGGGTTATGTTTTTTGCTAGTTTTTTAAAGAATATTACATTTTATTTTTGATTGCTGATTGAAGAAGAGATTATTCATTTCAATTCTTCAGATCTTCAGATTATCTATTATTCAGTTTAAAAACAGTAAAGTTTTAAATCTGCCAGTTACAGTATCAATTTTGAATTTAATAAAGTATATATTTAATACCAAAAAAATTGTCTAAAGATATGGTTTTGGAAAACATTACATACAATTTTCCTGTTCACTGTGATGCTTGGAAAAAGATAAATTCTTACGAGAAGAAACCAAGTTCAACTAATTCGTTAAGAAACGAGAAGAATAGTTAACGAATAACGGCGAAAACTAACGCACTATTTTAATTTTTTGCATCGCAAACAACTTTGTACACGATTTGTTTCTACAGCTACACTCCTGCTTTTGATCCACACCGTATAGTCGGTTATAAAATAACATTATTAATAAAAATAGAACAAGCAATCGTCATACAAACCACGTATTGATTGCTCTACAGAACATGACTTCCTAAGTGGTTTTTTTGTATATATCATTTATATCTCACAAAAACCGCAATCATAATTTGTGAGTTTAAGGATGCGTGTGGCTTTAGACACGTGCTTTGTCTGTGTCTTTGTTCATAACAATCCTTCACTGAACATTAATTCAACGTTATTGTGTGAGAACAGATTCGCCCTCATAATTGATAAGCATCACAAGATAAGATTTTCACGACGCAAACGACGTGAGGATGGACCACGTCGGGTGCGATACGCCACGGGGGATTGGGTAGGCGTTACGACTGTTCAAGTATCGAAGAGAATGTCGAATGTCGATGAGCAACTTCACAAAATATGTAACGATCTCCCGCAGTCATTATAATAATGCTATAGAAAAACACTTAGAACACAACCGTCAGCCAATCCTTCCGCTCGAATAGAAAAGTCGGAGGGTAGAGAACATTGCCGTCGGGCTTATAATCAAGAGCAATTTATGCGGTATGCGCATAAACGAAAAGAAGGGATACGAAAATGGTCCTCCGATGCACGTTATGATTCACACCAACAAGTTTGACGATGTCCCAGTAAGTATCAGCTTCTTCAGGCGCTTGTTTTTTTATTTTATTGATCATTAGTGTTTGGATTCCCATTATGGTATCACTTGCCTATTGTAAAACAAAATTCAAACATGAAAAGAAGCTGGTACATACCAATGTGTGAATAGGAAGGGATAATGCGGTCGCTTGCGGAATCATAGCGAATCTCCCCGACAGTGTTGACATTTATGATCTGTGATTTCTATAATTGTTCCAATTATGGCAAGTAATTGGCATCTTCGTTTATTAGACAGCAGTGTAATCGACAATAATATATACAATTTACATAGCGTTTGCCACGAACCGTTCGGCGGGTTAATTCGGCGGGCTTATAGCAACGAGTTGGAAGTCCACGGTTGTCCAACGTTGCGGAAGATAGCAGCGGCTGCCGCGGCAGATGTGAGGAAACTGCATGGATTAGACGACACAAAGGGTGACGGTACAACCAGGGAAGCTGGAGTCTGACAGCATTGGTTACCGCTTCTCGTGACTGGTGCAGCAGCAGAGGATGAGGAATCGGTTTGTTGATGATGTCTCGGTCCACAGCTTGCTGTGTTGGTAACGCTTATAAGGTTTTTCTCCAGCGATGCTTGATGCCGCAGTTGCTCCAGGCGCAGTTGATTTTGTCGCTTCCATTTCGTCCTGAGCAATGAATGTATTGAATTTGAAAGTATACGAATATCATTGAATGATACTTCTCTGTCTGTATCATTTGATGCTAATCAAAATCTTACCGTCGGTTTTGGTACCAGGTTTTAACTTGCGTCTCAGACAGATTTAACGCATCGGCGACATCACTTCTATCCGCCACAGATAAATACTTTTGACACCTGATAGGAGGAAACAAATCAAATATGATCAACCATGATGCTAAGGTAGTTTGGGAATAGACTATTGCAATGCATAATTTAACACTTTCGTTGGAATAGGTTTAATTATTTCTTATTTTTATGTACAACTTATGGTTGTTTTATCTTTGACATATTTTATACTTCTGGGAAAATATGTTACACTTGTGCGTTGGTGCTTTATTTAAAAATTAAATAGTATAGAAGCATAAAGTTACACCGAAAGTAATAGTTTATAGCATGTAACATTCGCACTTTAAAATGTAAAGACCGTCCGGGTTACTCAGGCCATTCGAATTAGGGAAGAGTGCAGAGAGTCATAAATATAAACCATTCCGAAGGTTCAGGTTGAGGTTGATATCTACTCCTCATCGTACAAAAATACGATTTACTTCATGTATCATTATCGATCATTTTGACCAGTAATTTACAAGCATTATTAATTTGGAAAATGATAAACACATTCATTCCCTCTCAAGCATACACATGTTTTAAACAGAAATAGTGGTAAGTATGTTTTGATTAATTAAATGGTTCAAATAGTTGTTCAAGCCAAGACGGCCAATAAAGGAAAAGTATAGAATGAACTTATGACGACATTTAGTGTAAGTATGACTTAGTTTTTTTAAATTAGTTTTTTACGTTTCTGTTTTGTCATTGAAGAGTCATCTATTCGAGCTGAGTTGCGAGCAAAATAGTTTTTGTGTGCCTGCAAATGAGACCTTTTGTAATTTACAACATTTTATTGGGAATGCTACTTAATTATATCGATGCTAAGGAAACATTGCCGAAATGTATCGTATTTTTTCAGTTTATGGTATGCAGTGACAGTTGACTTTTTTTTTATTTCTAAAAGTTCGATTAGTCGTTATGAGGAGTGAAAAAAAAGTTCTGGCTCATAAATAATGTTTAAAAAATTCAATATAAGGTACGCTATACAACATACTTTTTTCAGACTTAATTTTTTTTTATATGGTTATTGGCTTAACCACCAAATTTAGATTTTTACATCCCGAGAAACAATGTAAGAAACAATTTGCTGTACAATTATATACTGGCACAATAACGTATAGTACAAAACTGAATGTATTAATATTTAAGGCATTTTGATTTGTGTCATATTGTACCTTCTAGCGGTACAATATGAGGTACATTGTTTACCTAAATTTTCGTTCCAGATAAGCTAGCTGGGCATGAGTGAACGCCGTTCTTCGTCTCCGAGGTTTTCGTCCATTTTTAAGAATTATTCCAGGTGTGTCTATCTCTTGCGTTGAACTTAAATTACAATTGTGGGAAGGATGCTGCTCAATCGTTGCGAGCAACGTTCGACGAACGCTCGCATCACTATCATCCACGTTGCTAATGAAGGTGCTGTATTGGCCGATAGTTCCAGAATCGGACGATCTGTCTTCTATGTCTATGTCACTGTTTTCTTCATCTTCCGTTTCCGGTTCCTCGGTTAATCTGCCTGAAAAAGAATGTTCTACAAAGGGTACACATTAGAATGGGTACTACTTTACTGGGTTGTAAATAACTTTTTGATGCACATTTCCGTTAAAACCATTTTTTTGCAGTGAAATCTACAACGTTATAACAATTTCGTCAGCAAACGACAGTTTGCATAAACTCATAAACGATATAACGATATATATCGTCATAAACGATATATAGCAATATCATTCTTATCTCCGTTCGTTAAGGTGGTTTAGAGAATCTGCATGAATCATGGTGGGGCTCATTAAATGACAATGACGAACGATGTCAACTTACTGGTTTTAGAATTTAGCATATTTAGCATATTTTAGGCTAATGTACGATATGTTGCGGAAATACGTATGTAATCGAATGCAAAGGATCATGAGTTAAGTTTGATGCATAGCTTAACCATTTTACCTGACATATATGATAGTGATGAAAATTTGGTGCAAAATAGCTACCAACAGTTACTATTATATGCTTTACTGCACTCAATCATACTAGTACTGAATTGACTCATAAGCGGCTAGGTTTATTTTTTTCAATGAATCTGAACTCAATTTTCAAGAATTTATACATTATCTATTTTAATTTTAAAATAGGCGTAATTTCTCGGGCTCTCTATGTTTTGACCCCGTCATAAAAAAGAGTTCTGATCTTTTTCAGGTTCTTTCTAGATTCTAGGTTTCTGTTCCAAGAAGCAGCTGTGCGAAACACGGTCAGACAATCTCTGCTTTTTTTTTAATTTTTTAATTTTTCTTTGAAAAGTGTCTATTGAATTCTCATATTCGATAGCAAAACACTTTAATTTACGTACATAATTTGCAGAACATTACTTATTGCCACTGTGAGTCAACGTGTTTAAGAGGCTAGGATAGATTCATAGCTATAAATGAAATTTTGGCAAGTATGGATATGTTTGACAGCTACGATTTAACTAAATTTCGTAATAGCCTATAGTTGCTTTCATATTTCCAAAATTGAAACAATACTTTTGCCTCCTTGGCGATTTTTTGTATACAAATCATGTTTTATAGCATAATAGAATCCCGAAGGGTTTTACCAATTTCCTTTCGCAACAAGCGTGCCACTTCCTTTGTTGAATTGATTATCTGATTTGAAGTGCACCAAATGATAGCTATACCATCAGACTACGAGGAACGTGAACGTGATATGAAATAAATGTAAATAAAATAATGCTTCATAAGTATATTTGTATTTGTATTCACATTCACCGATCAACTCACATATGAACGTTTATTGTATTCAACGTTAGATATAAATGTATGTTATATGTATACATATACATTGGCTTTAACGACACAGCTGCGTTATAATAATTTTTGTGCAGCTGCGTTATAATATTATGTTTCATAATATTATATCTCTATATTTTAACAATTTATTATGTTAATAAAACATCATCATATGTTTTCTATTATGTTCATTAACGACGGTGAACATTCTTCCCCATCATTTTCACTGTTTTGAAGTATGAGAAATTGTGTTTTAGTTTAATGAGTGGTGTTTTGTGATCTTCAGGACTTCGAGTATTGCCCCCAATTGTACATAGTTAAAGTTTTTTGCCGCTTCAGTTGCTTCTGTAAGAGCATGTTTTCCATAAACATCCAATTAAGAGTGCTAACTATTTACAGTGTTTTATGAACGAAATCGAAATCTTTATTTTCTAATAGAAGTAAAATGAAAATATTGTAGATTTAAATAAGTTGCAGTGAATAAACCTTAGAATCTATCTTAGTAACCTACTGATTGGTTATGGCCCCTGGACATTGTTTCCCCGCTGTACCCGTTGTGGAAATTTGTGACGTTCAACAATGGACAATTAAGCCCAGAACAGGTGACCTGAAACTATCTTAAAGACTTGGAATAATGAACACCCCGTGAGGTGTATAGCTAAGGTTTGATTTGAAACTGAATCAGCAAAAACGTAAGAATTTTCAACTTTTTTGGCTCATCTATATCATGCATAGCACTAATACTCATTAGAGGCAACGTTTCATTGCTTCTGCTGCTTTGCCTATCAAGGTTCCAAGATCAAACCAGCCAGCAGTAGGTTCCAATTTGCTTCAATTAACAAACCTTTTTTTAAAGAAAGTATAGTCGTCCTATTGAACTAAAAAACTCTAAAGTTTTATTTCCTAATGCTTGCATGACGCAGGGTTGGGCCGTGCTGTTAAGTTGTCTTTAGTGGTGGTATTTCAAGTGTTTCTTTTATTATGTGAAACCTCTACATAATCTGCAAAATCTATGTAGCATTTCGGTGCTTTACAAATTGGGGTACGTTTAAAATGTGTGTCCTGTGCATTTTGGTTAATCAAATATTCAGAAAGGATCGTGAAACTACAGACAATACACGCAAACGAGCACGAAAGCTATATTTCATTTAGTTTTTAAATATTTATCCGAATTGACGCATTTAGTTTTTAAATATTTATCCGAGTCTTTAAAAACTACCCTAAACTCTAAGCAGAAACAGAAACAAAATAAAAAAAAAACAATGCTAACTTTGAACAACAAATAGCGACTAATCGTAACTTGACAGACTTCAAAAAGCAATCACCATCTCGATCTTATGAGATGGTTTCAACAAAAAAATGCGAGATAGGCCTCCAAAAGCCTCAAGTGAATTTCACAACCGTAGCAGCAGCGTCCGTGGTCACTAGTAACGCATTCGATATCCTAAAGACATCTTGTGTAGTGCAATACACCACGACAAGAAAGGTTATAGTAGAAACACTACCAATACCACTGATTTTCGTAAAGTAGTAGACGAATTTAAACGCACCAGCACACAATTTTTCACGCATCTGCTAGAGGAAGAAAAAACTTCAAAAATTGCTATCTACGGTCTGCCTGATTACCTAGTGAAAGAAGTTCAATGTTTTCTTGTACAAGTTTATGTCACGCGAATGACAATAAAGAAACTGCAAAAAAAGGTTCGACGATCAAATGCTGTATCTTCTGCACTTCACCAACGGTTCCATTACGCTAACGGAAGTAAAAAATAATCAAGCTATGAATCACCATCTGGTATTTTTTTAACATTACTCTTCAGCAAGAGGACCGATGCAATGCAGAAATGGCCAAAAATGTGGGTACGGCCACGCAAAATGCCACCTCCAACCAGTGTGCGTTAAGTGTGCCGACTCGCACACCTCCAAAGCTTGTCCACTGAGCCAAACCACCACTAGTCCAGACGGCAAAATTACTACATCTTCGATGTGCAAATTACGGCGACCATCATACAGCCAACTTCCAGGGGTGCCAACCAAAATCCAAAGAGTTCACGTTAGAACAATGCAGCTTTCCAACCTTAAAAAATCAAGCGCAAGTGGTTCCGCAAAGCCCCACACGCAGTTGCAGCCATTGTACTGAACTACTCCAGTGTTGTAAACAATAAAATTCCTTAACCTTAGCTTGACATTGATCTATTTGAAATAGGTCAAATAGTGAAAGATGTATTCAACAATTTGAGCAAATGTAGCTCCAAAAAAGATTTAATATCTGTAATTGTCCAGATTACAGTAAAGTATTGATTCCCCAATAGCAAATAAAGATGCGATAAAAGTCCTATATTGGAAGGCAAATGGTATTGCAAATAAACGATACGAAATTTTC
This sequence comes from Anopheles farauti, assembly GCA_000473445.2. Lineage (NCBI taxonomy): Eukaryota > Metazoa > Arthropoda > Insecta > Diptera > Culicidae > Anopheles > Anopheles farauti. Next base: position 2,903,603 of record KI915053.1, read on the forward strand.
AACTTTATAGATACATGAAAAAATACCTTTTTATATTATAGATGTAAGTTTTTTTTTTAGATATAAGCGAAACCTTTCTTAAAACAAACATACGTTTCTCGCATACCAATTATACTATTATAATTATACTAGATAGAATAAATACCACAAAAGGTGGTGTTGCCATAGTCATCAGAAAAACACATGATTCAAGAAGTGCTACTTTGTTTTCAACTAAAAGTTGTATAAGCAATAGGCATAAGTTTCCTCTGGCCGAGGACAATTATTTACAATCCTGGAGCTAATAGAGATCTAGAGTGTTTCAGATCAGACGTAAAACGCCTTTGTAATATAAAAAATGGCTATTTTCTTTGCGGGGATTTCAATGCGAGGCATAGGCTTTGGAATTGCCAAAAAGCAAACCCAATGGGCATATCTCTTTTTAAAATATTACAAAATAATAATTGTTCTACCCATCATCCTGACACACCTGCCTATTATTCTAGTGACGGAAATCGCAACCCATCCACTATCGATATAATTCTTTCTAACAATTTACATCATATATCCTATCTACATATATCCTATCTATCTACAGAAACTGATATTACATCAGAATACATTCACGTAAGTTTTTAAATTTCCTTATCCAAATCCACTCGTGAACGTTCAAGATGCTCTAATTATTCGCAAGCAAACTGGTCGGGCTTTCAAAAAATATATTTCACACAATATTCAACTGAACATAGACACCATGATAACATACTTATCAAAACTAATAACTCACGCTCATGCAAAGTTTGTTCCACCTTTTGAGCATGATCAATTTATACTAATTTCCCCCAAAAATGTATTAAGACAAAAATGGCAAAGAGTTAGGCGTAATGTTCGATAAAAATCACCTTATAACAAAATATCAACAGAAATTAAAACTGAGATAATGATTACAAGGTATAACGTTTGGTCAAATAATCTATTAAAAATTACCAAAGCTCCAAATAATAACAAATTATGGAAGTTTGTCCATCTGATAAAAGGCATTAGTAAGACCATACCCCCTTTTAAAAAAGATGGTATTACCTTGTTAATCAATCCCGAAAAATGTGAAGCCCTCAAATTCTATTTTGAAAACGCCAACAACAACACGATAACTTGCAGCAACCCACAGGAAAGGTTTGTAAATAATGGGCTTGAAAGGTTCAACAAATTCCACTCACATTCTCAGAACAACTTCATCAATTTACTCACACCCAAACAACTAAGAAAAATTATCACAAAGTTGAAGTCAAAAAAATCGGTTGGAATTGACTTCATCCACAATGTTTGTAAAAAAAATTACCAAAACAAGCCCTGATCTATCTCACATTTATAATAAACGATTGCTTGAAATTATGTTATTTTCCGGTACAGTGGAAAAAGCAAACATTATCGCAATACGCAAGCCCATTAAAGACCCTAGTGATCCTAAGAGATATAGACCAATAAGTCTGCTCAGCTGTGTTGGAAAAATTATATGAAAAAATCATTGCTTAAAAATTATTTTATCATCTCAAGATTAATAAAATTATTCCTAACTATCATTATGGATTTCAACCAGGTCTCTCTACTACGCATCAATTAAATAGACTAACGAACATCATAAAATATCACAGAGGTACTAAAAAATCCACCAGCTTAGTTTTACTAGATCTTAAAAAAGCTTTTGATATAGTCTGGCACGATGGCCTGTTATTTATTTAAGCTCATTTCTTTTAACTTCCATCCTCGCCTTATCAAACTTATTTCACTTTTTCTTCAAAATCAATCCTGTTTTATTCATATCAATAAACACTCTTCTACTCTCTTTACTCCTCGCGAAGGACTACCTCAGGGAAGCGTATTATCTCCCATCTTATTCAATTTGTACATTTCTGACATACCAAAAATGAAATCAAGATCAAGATGCACTTATGGCAATGATCAGATATGCTTTCGCAGATGACTTTGCCATAAGTGCATCTTCTAAATGTCCTAAGTCAATTATTAAGCTATTGGACACTGGTATATCTCAATATAATTCATATTTTACGACGTGGAAGTTAAAAGTCAACGAAAATAAAACTGAAGCAATATATTTCTCAAGATTCACTAGCAGAAATAAGCTGCCTAGCAGGAAACTAGTCATAAAAAATCAACAAATTGATTGGAAAGACGATATAAAATATCTGGGAATCATTTTGGATAAGCGATTAACCTTTAAAAAGTATATTGAATCTCGTATTTTAAATGCTATGAAAGCCTCAAGATCTCTATACTGCTTCACAAATAGGAAATCGAAACTGAATGTGAGAAACAAAATGTTATTATACAAGTCTATCCTTCGGCCAGGGCTATTATATGTATTTCCGATTTGGGCAATAGGTGCAACAACACATTTGAACAAGATGCAAATTTTCTAAAATAAATATATTAACCAGATATTAAACTTGCTTCCATGGCACTTCACAACAAATATACATGCTAGAACAGAATTGTTACGAATAATCAATTACGCAGAAATGTTGCTTGCAAAATACCAATCTAGTTTGTAAAATTAACCATTATAGTCATTTAAATAGGTTAAGTAGGCAAAGCTAAATTTTTAACAGAATAGTATTGAATTAGCACGCGTAGGATAAGTTAGTTGTTATTTTAGCTGTTTCATGTTTATTAAATATAAGTATTTTGTTTATCTACTTTTTAACCAGGGGTTTTTTTTAACTTTTCCTTATTGGACAAACGTTTAAAGGTAACCTGCATAAACGCGTAATATATTCATGATATCGAAATAGGTATATACTCCATAAGCTATTGTGTAGAGGACAAGCTAAAGTCCCGAACCAATGTAACATTATATGTAAACATGTATATTGAATATGGATATAAAAAAAACTCGAGAGGATAAGCAAAAAGGAAAATGGTAAGAAATGATATGATCGACATTTGGTCTATATATCCGGACAGTACATGTAAGAGATATAGTCACTGTAGTGGTTTGATAATTTCCAATATTAAGGATAATTTTGTAATGAAGATTAATTTAATATAATAGTTATTAATTCAACAATATTCAGAGTAATTATGCGTTACCACGTTATATTTGTTAATTTTAGAAAAAAAAATCACTATGTACCTTGGTTATACATTTCTTGAGGTTAACTTTCATTAAAAAATTCTCTTTAGTCAATAGTTTAGCTTTTAGCTGTTCTTGTTCTTGTGTTTTAACGTTATAAAGTATTATGTTTTAGACATATGCTCTAATTCATTGAATTGTGAAATAATATTAGAGGTAATTATGTTATTTATGAGTAAACAATGAATCTAACGTTACCATTGTTGGCTGTACCTAGAATATCCTGGTTAGGTTTGGTGGATAATTCTATACATAGAGATGTAATGCGGTAATTGAGAAAGCAACGTTGTAACATTTTCTGTATTAAGTGATGTACATACAAATGGTGAGTCGGTGATAGAAATAGTTCACGTAGCTTTAACTAAAACTGAACAAGTCACTTATTAAGTTATTTTTATTATAACAGCAACTTAGACGAAGTGAATAATTATACTAATATGATCAAAGATCAGATATTTAATAGATAGAAAAATAGATACTTAATACCATTGAAACTTAGTAAACTTCTTGTTTTTGCAAAGTTGTTATTGTAGATTGTTTAGTTATGATAAACAATAACTAATATTTAGGGTTTGTGACGCGAATTAGGAACCTAAACATAAAACAAAAGCGATTTTGCAAAAATTAATTGATCAAACTTTAATTTGTGTAAAACCTGAACGGCTTGTTGCCCTGACTTCGATACACGACATCGATTCGAATGCAGATTCGATACTAACGACATAAAATCTTATGTCGTAAATGTAAAAAAAAAAAACTAGAAAAACTCACATCCGAAAACTTTTCTTGCGATCCTTTGTTCACGTGTATGTTTTTGTATATATTTATATTATATACTGAAATAGACATATTGTTAAGATGTTTTATTAACATACATTATGTTTAATTAACATACATACATTATTAACATATATTATGCTAATGAACATGTGTAGTTTCACTTACTTTCTGAAATAACGGATATTTGTCGCATTTGAAGCTAGAAAACATTTTTATTCACCTATGTTTGCCATCTCACAAATTTAGATTTTAAAGAGCGTCAATTCGGACAAATATTTAAAAACTAATTTAAATTCAATGAAATATAGCTTTCATACTCGATTGCGTGTATTGTCTGTAGTTTCACGATCCTTTCTGAATATTTGATTAACCAAAATGCACAGGACACACATTTTAAACGTACCCCAATTTGTAAAGCACCGAAATGCAACATAGATTTTGCAGATTATGTAGAGGTTTCACATAATAAAAGAAACACTTGAAATACCACCACTAAAGACAACTTAACAGCACGGCCCAACCCTGCGTCATGCAAGCATTAGGAAATAAAACTTTAGAGTTTTTTAGTTCAATAGGACGACTATACTTTCTTTAAAAAAAGGTTTGTTAATTGAAGCAAATTGGAACCTACTGCTGGCTGGTTTGATCTTGGAACCTTGATAGGCAAAGCAGCAGAAGCAATGAAACGTTGCCTCTAATGAGTATTAGTGCTATGCATGATATAGATGAGCCAAAAAAGTTGAAAATTCTTACGTTTTTGCTGATTCAGTTTCAAATCAAACCTTAGCTATACACCTCACTGGGTGTTCATTATTCAAAGTCTTTAAGATAGTTTTAGGTCACCTGTTCTGGGCTTACTTGTCCATGTTATCAATTTACAAAAAAATATTACATTTTAGACTCGAAAAAAAATAAATATGAACCATTCTATAGCAGCGTAAGGATGAAGATAATGATAACAGAGCTACAGAAAGATACGAACATTTGTTGAACGCCACAAATTTACACAGCGGGTGCAGCGGGAAAAAATGGCCCCTAAACAATAATCGAAAACGTCTGGCGATACGTACGGTAACGAATACCATAATCAAATATTTATGACCAGGAGAGCATTATGTGTATAACTAAATGAAAAACAAAAACCAAAGGACAGGTGTACTATTGACGTCTCAAGTGTTGATGTCAAGTATTACGAGAAAATCAACCACAATGTGAACCAAAATCATTTATGGTCTCATGTTTCAGGATTGATAAAATATGTTAGTCAATATGTCCTACAGAAAACAGCTCGAACATACCTACTGCTTATAGCCCCCTTACTGGTAACTACTCCGCTAATTGAATCTTTAATCATTTTTAGCTCAAAATTGTTGGATAAAAAGCTACGAAAATGCTACACATCTCATTTCCACTACTATTATTCACATTGTAAAAAAACAGTGCATCTTCGAATTCATTTCTATTAACAAAGTCCCACAGGACGATCAAATAGTCAGGTGAGCGATCGCATAATCCCATAATACCACTAGTTGAGAGTTTCAAACTCAACTGGGTTGTCGATTGCACTGATCGGTGAATATATTAAAATGTTCTGCTTAAACCTAAACTAGAATTATTTAAGAGTGTAATGCATGCCGTCGGTTACAGAGAAGTAGCACTTTCGGAAAGTTCATTGAAAAGGAATGACTCATATCGCAATATCGCAGTGTATACATGGTGACAAGCACGTGCTCGGATGAAGATGCATGGCTATTTCTTCCGGTTGGACATTATTCACTGCATACCTCGCACCTTGGGGGCGACATGCGGAGTGTCATGCGAAACGCTGGCTGGGAATCTGAGAAACGATTTAATTCCCGTTCTATGCAACTTCTCGGCTTCGCGGACAACCTCGAGCAGACATCTACGAAGGTGCGAAACACGATCCACCAGAAGGAACAATGCGTCAAAAATATTTTACATGTTTGACAGCAACTCTGTCCTTGATAAGGAGCAGCAAACAAGTTGACGGTGGCGATCGTGAGGTAGTATAGGAGAAGTTCTGCTTCCTTGCTACGATCATGACAACGGATAACAAAATGAATATTGAAATCCGAAGGCACATTGTTCAGGAGTGGGCAGGAAACGTTGTGGTTGCGATGCCGGTCTTTCAAACGACAGGATCGGACAGGACTAACCAGCATGGTGGTAAAGTCAGTCTAGTAGGCCGATAAAACGACAGGTATGACATCGGTCGTTACGCCAAAGAGATACATCAATCAATGGCGTCTTAGGTGTTTGAATTAATTCAACAAAAAAAGGCAAGTGTGAGAGTAATAAATTTTTTAAAAATTTTCGTAATTTTTTTTACAAAAATAACTATAAACTTGCTGCTAATGTGCTTGCAACTAAACTAATCATTTAATGATCAAATGTAATTATGATGTTACTTTGATTACGACTATCAGCTTCTTCAGATAAGATCCCTGGAGAAATGAAAATGAAATATGAAATTATTTTATTCAAATTAAGATACAATTGGAATTAAGATTCGGAAAAATGGAATTAAGATTGGATGCTACAAGGATGCTCGATGATCTGGTAGTAAAATCATCGATCATCATACGGCAGGGTCAATACTACAATCCCAGTCAGACAGTCATAGCTAACGACATTTGAACATTTATTGCCGAAGGCACGAAAAATGACAGACGATCAAAATTGGCAAATTTAACAAAAATCTAAATAAAAATCTAAATAAATGTTGAAAAAGATAAATGTTGTTCATTTTTGAAAGAATAAAAAAAACTATACTACATTATAACATTACACATGGAAAGAAGCCTGGCACAAGTCTTGTCGTGTCAACCGGGGGTGTTAACGTACATAATAAACACATAGCGGCTCCACCGCAAACAGTAGGTACATGATAAAGAAAAAATCAAAAACATAATCATTCTGTGAATATTTCTACAAAGAGCGGAAGTTTTCCGAAGTGCCTTGCTACCGCGGTACGTCGATGGAATCTTCTCTGCATATTTTTGGTGTATGAATAAATTAACAACGGAAAAAGCAGACCACAATCCATACACCTAGATTGCTGTCATAAACCAGACCCTGCACAAGAGTTTCGAATATTTCCATTATAAAGAATTAAAAGCACAATCAACTTAAAAAATGAGCAATTCACTCGTTGCGAAAAATACATGAAGTACATGGTATACATGAAACGAATTTTATTACTGCGCATTTTTCCTTACACCATGCGTGGTAATGTACTTTTGCATTTAATAATAAGTTTAATTAATATAAAAGTTTAATAGAAATAGTAATCTAATAAAAATTCTATGACCATTTTTCCACAATTTTCTCTTAAAGAAAAGCCTTTAGATGGAACTGCAATTTACAATAGCCTGTTTACAAAGCGCCAAATTTGTTTCATTCTATACTATTTACTCTTACATTGTGATCTTCACTCAAGATGTTATTCGCATAACCGACGAAACATGTGCATTTTCAGAACTCTCTCATGTTTGATAGGAAAGTACTCGTTAGCAGCGGAAGTTATAAGAAAAACAAAGTCCATTCCAGCAACATTTCAATAAAGTTCAGTTATTGTGGTCCGTTGTCGAGATATTTGCAGCCTATTATGCAGCCTGCAGCGAGATATTTGCCAACCGCGAAATTTTAGTTCTAAGTTGTAAGGTTAGAAATTCAATAAAACATCCTTGTTTTTGTTTAAATAACACACAATGTAAGCATGTCTTATTATATGATAAAGATAAACAATCTATAACACTGTTGAAAATCTAAGAAAATCAATACAGACAATATGTTAAAATTTATATAGCAATGCTATTGAATTTATTTGATTTTTTTTTAACGCGATTAACCTACACTACGATGGTATCTTTCAGGAAGAAAGTACGTATTAAAGATTTGAAAATAATCAACCAGTGGTAGTGGATATAATTCTAAGAAAATGAAATGATTTGAACACGAAACGAACGAGGTGCAGAGGAGCGCTGATCGGGCTCAACCCGGTTGAGGAACGGTGTATTCTGTAAAACATTTTTTTTTCTAGCTATGTAAACACAACCATATGAGAGTGCATTTTCTAAAACAAAACTTATTTGTTATTGTTACAGAATATTTTAACGAATGTTTTACTCCATAGGAATTACCAATAGTCTACCAATGTACGGAAAGCCACTATTACTACACAATGCATTATTATTGAATTGTTATTGTACATATTTCAATCTGTACTTAAATTACCCAGTTGCTAATGAAAACAGATAAAGGAAGCGAAGTGATTGTTTTGGCAATAATTGAACTGAAGGCCGAACACGATTTTACAAAAAAATAATATCCTTTTACCTCCCTGAACGTGCCGGAGTATTGTGTCCCGAAATGTTATGAGTGTTGCCATACACTTATATTCAACATATACTAGAACGATGACTAACGATGAAGTATATGAAACAAGGAATATCAAAGAATTGAAGCTCAGAATGTAACATGAACTAAAAATTTTCATAATCTTTAGATATCTCATGGCACTCTTTATTGTCATCCTTGTACTGCGGAATCCTAATATGGATCTAATGGAATAAACAACAGATCGTTCTCAGTGGTGGGAATATGAAGAAATTAACCAAAAACCAGAAGTATTAGTTTTGCAAGGCGATGTAAAGTGGTCTTATCGTGTTGTGATAATCTCGAGATTCCGCACCCTCAATTATCAGTTAAACTTAATGGCTTTCAAATGATTCTTCTTTCGACCGATTCATTTGTACTATTAATTAGCAGAAAATACTTTACTATAGATACAAATGAGTTAAAAAAAACTTTATCTAAGTAACTAAAGTCTAAGAAAGCTAATCTTCCTAGATTCAAGATAAATTTTAACAATTTCGAACAATTCTACTTACCGGAATGTCTAGTGCTGACTAAATCACCCAAGAGATCGCGTATGAAGAATGATTTACTGGATTCCATACTGTTTTGTACAAACTCGCACTGTCTGATTCCCATAAAGATGCACAAGTGTTAAGTGTCGGAAAAATGCATTGTTGTATTAAAAAAGTATAGCACATTTGACACTACAGACCAAACGGCTTTTATCCTAATGGCCATTTGATCAACTGCATCAAGACGAACGTAACACACTGCAAAGTATACCGAACGCTATCGTCGAATGCGATTGTTGAACTAAGCGCAAAAGTGATACGCGGCACGTGCCGTGAATATTTGTTCCGCATAAAATGAGCGGATGCGACTTTGCTATTTGTTCATCTTACTTTTTACTGATTGGTATTCACAGAGCGCATGTGCATGCCACGTGAAGTTTTGTTCCCTCACAAATCAGTTTTGATGCCATTACAACCAGCACTATTTTGCTTCTAGGAATTGTTTTGCAGATTTTCCTAAACGTTATACATAAATGATTTCTCAATTGTCCGTGCCTGATGCATTTTGCAACAGCATAGCAAAAATATATCAACTTTACAATGATTAATATCAATTTCATGTGACACTAATCTCACAAGTGTAAAAAATTTGATAACAGTATTCAAGTAACTAAAGAATAATTTCACACGGTTGTTGTAAAAATCATTGAATATAATAATTAATACAGTTTCAGTATGGTAGATAGCAATGAATTATGTTTAAAACCCTCCAACATGTCACACTCCCATTTATTTATTCAAAAATAGGCGTTAAACATTCGCGCGCTGTCATTGGTTTAAAATAAACCGCAATACAGCAGCCTTCTTATGTTTCGCTCTAGCATAGAGAAAATATGCGAAGCGCTGTAATATGAGAGAAAACGAGAGAAACGTTCATTCGGATTGCATACATTTTTCTCTCCGCACCTACCATGGTGGATGCGTGGGACCTAGGTGTGCGTTAGGAGCAGTAATTACTTACTAACAGCTTCGACTTCTTCAGAAAATAAGCGAAAATGTGAATACTGTGGCGCGAAATTGCGTTTTGGATGCTAAGAGTAAGGGTTACCGTTTGCCTAAATCGTCAGATAGCGCAATTTTAACAGCATTTTTATCCATTCTTGAACGATTCCCTCAACACATGCAAACTATAACAATCGCAAAGCTTACCTACACTGTCTTGATTTTGTTGATATGTGCGGTTAAAGAAACACAACGAAGTAAAAACACTTCCGGCATTGTTATTATTCAGAACAGGATCCAGTCCGGCGATAAACACAGAAAAGGTACCGTGTTTCATAAGTCACAGTTGAAGATTGGAAGATAAATTTTTAAGCGGTACTGATTACTGTAATTACTCTGGATAATACACTATAATGATAAAAAAAACTTTGTTTTTTTAATCATTATAACACGAGCGCATTTTCAAAACTTTGAGCGAGATTTTGAAACATCTCCGGCATCTTGGGGGGACATGTCCCAGTTTTCATACTCTGCCGGCCTTCGCCACCGTCAGAATGGCTGCTTTGCCAAAGCTTAGCTAGCTCATGGTTCATTCTCATCCTCCACACGTCTTGTTCGCACACCCAACCGATGATAAACCGTTCGAAAACGAAGAGAGCGTTGGCGTCCATTGTCAGGATAACTAGCTCAAGATCGTCACTGTCAGCTAATTTCCTGCTTTTCTATCATGGTCAGAGCCCCCGGCAAGAAGGTATTTAGTCTTCGTCGATTGATCATTAGCCCAATTCTGGCGGCTTCGAGTTTTATCGGGTGTACGCCTCGCCCACTACCGCTAATGTTCTTTCAATGGTGTCGATGTCATTTGCAAAGTCTGGATGGAGCGAGTGTACATCGGGCTTGGGATATCGTAGCCCGCGCTCCGCATGACACCTTCCCGAGCGACATTGAACAGCAAAAATGAGTGTCCGTCGCCTTGCGTAAGACCCCGGAAAGAGTAGAACGTGTCCCACATCATGTTCGACACACTCATCTTGCACCGAACGCCATCCATCGTTTGCCATAAGTAACCGTACCAACTTTCTAGAGAAGCCGTACTGTTGTATTTTGTTTCATATTTCCGATCTATGGCATTGCCGCCTTGAAGTCGATGAATAAAGCGGTGGCGCATGGAGATCTGATGCTCCCGGCTTTTCTTTAGGACCTTCCGCAGAGTAAGAATTTGGTCGGTTGTCGATTTGCCCTCAATAAAATCGGCTCGGTAGATCACGAAGTAGATATTGGCAAGCAGCGCGAATCGGCAGAAGAGAATTCGGGACAGGACTGCTCAGGCGGTATTAAGGACTGTGATTGCTCGGAAGTTGGCACAGTCCAATTTGTCGCCCGTTTTGTATACTGGGGGTATGGCACTCAGTTTCCACTCCTCCTGATCAGATTTCTGAACCCGAATCTTCTCGATCAGCTGGTGCCACAACTAGCCTCTCTGGGCCCATTTTGAATAGTTTCACGTCCAGTCCATCGCTATCGCTTCAGCTATATGATGAAATAGGATAAACGACCTCAAGAATGACAATTGGGCACCTAATCCACCCCCTTCGGAATTTCCTGCTTCCGATCCATTCAGGTGTCTCGTTCATCCGTAAAAATGATGCCATTGGCGTCCCGGCACATGGCAGTTTTTCCGTGCCTTGATCGACATCTTGTATAATTTACAAGTTTCGCCCAACTGAGAATGCCCAACGTTTGCGCCTTTATATATTTTAACGTTGGTTACTTTCCAGCTGCGCATAAAACCTAGCCTTTTGGTCATCGGTGCTCCAAAGGATGTGGACACTCTCTATGGTGCCCGCTGTGGTGTGGACTATAAACATTTATAATGCTCAAGTTTAAGAAACGGCTCGCTTGGGTTATTTTAAGGCCTATTTTATATTTTACTGGATCGCTAGGGTATATTTTACCAACGGGCCGGTGTAGTGGTAGCGACGTCGGTCTTTCATACGATAGGATCGGTACCATGATCCCTTTCGGACCGTTTCCCTCTAGCAAGGAGTGACTAACCAGCTACGGTGGTAAAATCAGTCTAGAAAGTTAAACGGAGGCATACCTTCGGTTGTTATGCCAAAGAGAAGAAGAAGAAGATGTTTAAGAAACGGCCTAAGCCTATTCTCAACCTACAAATCCGGTTACTGATCGGCCACACTCTATTCCACTCCATGCGAATACTCTTTTCCGCATCGCACTTATCACCGGAAACGCCGTACCGAGTATATGTTTGTCACCAACGCTCTGGTAGATCATGCAATCATTACGATAATGGCGACCCATCACTGCTTTCCAACGAAGCTCTTGGAATCTGTTCTATACCAAAAGCGCGGTCTCCCACCTTATCTGAAAGAATTTAGATACTTCCGAGGGATGTGAGACATCTGCAGATAACGTGTACCGAGTTTCCAACCATGAGTCCTTTTCCGATCCGTCCCTCATGGTCGTTCCGTTACTGCTCATTCATTCGTTGCCGGCTGTGTTGCCGGTGAATGCAATCCTATATACTTAGAGTCCTTAGGCAAGAGTTATGAGGACTTCAGCCGACCCTCACATGGATTATCAAAATCTCTTAAATTAGCCATGACATCCATATTCCCAAGGGGATAGGTTTCCCCATATACCCAAGCAGGGGACATTTTGAGTATGAGTAGAGTTCAAGAGATGTCGGAACCAAACTCGTTTCAACAGAACCTTAACAATCAACAGATCATGCCTTCGTAAGTCTTAATTTAAAATACTTTAAATGGTTTACAGCATCAGTAAAACGAGCATCGGTTAACAATTTTGTTACAACATAGCTCTTTTAAAGCTCCAATTCATTAAGTGATCACATTCGTTCGGTGCTTACCAGAATGCTAGAATAACATCTATAACATATTGACTATGTCCAAGCAAGAAGACCAACATAGCGAACACCCAGGTAATCAACAGAGGAAGATTAATCCGACAATGCATGAGTGCTTATTACTACGCTTAATTTGTTCCATCTGCAATCAATGTTTGAATTCTTTGAAATATTGTTCAGAATCGTCATCTAATCTAAAGTAATAAAACTATTCGAGATGCAACTTGATATGTTAAAATTTCTTCTTATTTTTGTATAAACACACAACGTACAAACCTTTACACACATGCGATTGTACTTGTGTGATTTTGTTCACCTCATTTACAATCTAGTAGAGAGCGTCAAACTTATTCACCAAGCCATCGGACAGAGCACTTACGGAAGGAAATTTAAAACACCCTTGAACTTCTGAAGGTTATTGAGCAGGAATAAATTTGATGCATCCAAAAAAGAACATTTAATAACTAATTTAGCACACTCAGTACACTGTCCTGGAATCCTGTTAATCACGCTGTTCTATTTAATATGTTGGTCCAGAATATCGAGAAATCCCTTGTTAAATCATTTTTAAATCATCTTATTTCTACAAACTATAGCTATATAAATTTACGTAAAATACACACACAAACAAGGTGAATAATTCACATGCAATCTTTTAACCGTGTACATCGTAGTTACCCTTTTAGAGTAAAAAACAATTTAATATGTGTATGTAAGAAAAAATCATAACAGTTTTACTCAACTTGAACTTGTTCTCATTAAATGAATTGGCATAACGTTTAGCTAGAATATGCATACAGTAGTCGTTACTTGTAAGAATTCTATAAAAAGCATTATAGTAGTAGCACTCTGTAATCATTTTTTTATGATGGCAATAAAATGTGTTTGCGTGTCTGAAGTGTGAATTGGGGGGAAAAAAAGAAAGGAGCGCCAGAATTTCAACGGCCTATGCAAGTTCATCATAAACTTTAGTACCATTTCTACATTTTACTTATCGTTTACATTCCAACGTCTAAAATTTTTGTAACATCAGTTTTGCCCACTCGTAAAGCTGCCAATCGTTTCTCGATTTCTTTGTCAAAATCGTTTGTATTGTTAACGGACACCGTAGGTGGATGCGTAATATTATTACTTTCAATATTGTTTTCAGCTAATTTCATGTCAAGAAGATCGCTCAACTCTTGTTCAAGTTCGAGTTCATCCATATCACCGTTATTTGAAACTGTACCGATCATTGCAGCCATTTCATCATTTTGTTCTAAGACCTCTTTCATTTCGGCTAAGGTTTCATCAACCTGATCTAGGGTGATTCCAGCATCTTCGAATACCTTTTTCAGTGATTTCGTACCTAACTTGTATGCTTCTATTACGTTCTTGTCGGTTTGACAGTTATGAATTTTTGAAATAATTATTTGCAGCGTTTCTAAGGCACTGATTTTGTTTTGCATATTTTTTTCCAACATGTTTTTCTTCTTCAAATGCGTTTTGGCCATCTGTTTTCTTCCATCTTTGATATACTCACGAACTTGGTCCATGGTTTGCGTGATTTTATGTTCAATCAGATTGATATCCTTCATAAGCTGAGTTTCGGTTTCCTCTAGCTCGTAAACAGATTTTTCTATATGCGTAATATGTTCGGCCGTACTGGCATTGCGATCCGCAAACTTAATAAGATCTATTTTTGCACCATCGATTGTGACAGCGTCTCTCGTTAATCGATTGTTTTGCTGGAGTAATGCAACAACTGGATGCAATCCTTGCCGAGTAATTAGTGATGTCTCGCTGATTAGAGTAATGAAATCATCATATTTAATCACCTTTCCATTCAACTTTCGTTCAGCTACAATTTCCTCTATTAATTGAGCATGTACCTAAAACGAATATGAGATATTGAAGTTCCAAACACATTACTAGGAGCTAGATAATTTACTTACTTGTGCAATTTGTAAAGCTATGAAGTGATCATTTTCATTCACATTTGATTGTCCCAGTACAGTGTCGCGAACGACTCCATAACCCCATTGAAGAGGAGCTTTGAACATTTTTCCGACTGCCCACAGGTTCAATCCAAGCGGACCGGAAGTAGATTTATTTGTGTTTAGTTGTTGCTCATTGCATAGCTCTCCTTTGGATAGCATATCTCCAAACACTGTATGCAAGCAGTAAGGAACAGTTCCTTTACGGCGAAAACGTTCTTTTAACATGGAAATCGATACCACACAAGAACCGGTTGTTCTACAATAAGATAAGATCAAATTCTTCCAGAATTCCATTTTCGTATCATAGCTCACTGTGTTGAGCTGTCTAGGACGAAATTCGGCCAATAATACACCCATACGCCTGTCATCTGACCAACACTCGGGGAAGAACGTATTATCGGGAAGCGAAGTACTGTGTTCCATTGTTTTTTTTTACCAGTAGGTAGCGTATCAATGGCAACATTAAATAACACGTAATAAAATGAGGCAATTCTTGCTGCAAATGATTTCCTGAAAAAAATTCAATCAATAAGTACAAGAGTGTGTTGTTAATTTTTTTATAAATGAACAGATGACTTGCTTCACCTTTTTCCGCTTTAAACACAATAATATTTTATATGAAACCCGGAGTCTTTCAGACAATAATTAAAAATGTTTGTTTACTTTCCAAAGATGACATTGAGGCTCACGGTAATATAGACGGTTTATTATGTACAGTTTAAAAGTTGAAATCGAGTTTGCACGGCAGGACTGACATGTGAAAACATTGTGTTATATCAAACCAATTTCATGTTTTTTTTCGAATCCGGATCGAGATGGTCTGGCAGAGAACGGTTGTTGTTGTGTAGGTTTTTATACAGACTTTGACCTTATGGATCTTTCGCCTGGCAGAGAACGGGTTTTTTTTGTTGAAATGACTATTTTGGCGGCAGCAAAAACCAAGAAGAAAGAAACGTAAATAAACGAAACCCCGGGTGCATAGTTGTATAGCGATATTAAAGTTAATATTTAGAGAATTTTTTGCAGTTTTTAACTGAGTTTAACTATCGTTAAAGTCGAAGTAACAGTACAAAACCATTCTCCAAGCGTATCAAATACAAGTCGTGTTTGAATCGTATTTGCGACGCAGTAGTAGATATTAATTCTCGCTAGCAAGTTGCAGGTAGTGTGTAAATGGTATGTAAATTACCATGTCATACGTATGATTTAATGATGCTTTACGGAAATGGGACTTGTTGACGAACTAAACCAAATACGAGTCTTTCGTTGAGATGCGAATAATACATAATGTTAGCACTAGTCGATTACCAAAAGTTTCAAGAATCTGGATGCAGACGATAAATAATGCCGCTTCAGAGATTATAATTTATTTGATTTTTGTGTCCTTAGACGGCCGGTTTAGTTTAAAACAATTAAATGGCTAACACATAATAAAATACACATACGCACACAGGACACAAGACGCATGGAGCCGTACATTCGTTCACCTCGAAGTCCGCTGGAGAAGAGAGTGATCCTGTGCCGTCAATTATTAGCCGGTTATTAGCGCCTATCGCAGGGAGAGAAAAAAAAGCATCTCCCTGCGTGTTTCGGTACAGCCGAAACACTCACGCCGAACACTACTCCGATGCATTCGTGTGCTGTCAGTTACCAGACAGCGCCGAGCTCGTAGTTTGGCTGCGTAAGTCATGGCAGCGTCCTGACCACAAGACTAGCGTTTTTCATAGCCCTGAAAAACTGGGCCCCCCCAAGCGGCAAAATAACTCACAAATCCATCGTTGTATCAGTGAACAAATGGATCTTCTCAATACAAATGGATCTTCTCAACACTCGGTCGATAGTATTCGCAATAGCAGAGCTATTGAGCGGATTGGAACTCCCGACATTCATTTGGGCTCCCTTGAGATCCTATGAGAGCGCCTAGGCGACCCGCCTGGCCTGGCAAAATAGGCCACGAAGCGTTGATTTGTTCGCACAATCAGGTCTGCCATATGAAGGGTTCAACAAAGAGAAAAACGGACGTTCAACACTGACGAAAAACACAGCATTTTTTCATTTTCAAACTCCTTTATTACACTTTGTGAACAATTGTCACAACACTTTACCACTTTCACTACACTTTACATTTTAATTCACCGAAGTGCTGTCTGTGCACTCGAAGTCGATTGCTAGGCAAAGGAGGGTGGAGGTGGAAGAAACTTCAGGTAGGGCGGAGAGAATCGCGACAGCGGGGAAATTTGATTGTGAGCGCGAATTGACCCGATACCTAAATTAGAGTGAGAAAACACGATTTTCGCCCGATAAATTCCGTCTGGATGTTGATTGAAAACACAAACCTTACAAAAAGAGAAATTAATAAAATTTGATACTAAAAAATTTAATGTAACCAAAAACCCAATTGAAATTAAAATACTAATTTTATAATTAATTATCTAATTTTATAATTAATGTTAGTGATATAGAGATAATACCACTAACAATTTTATTGTTAAATTTTTATATTACATTTCTAATGTACAAAAACAGCTATGTTATGCTCTAAAACGTCAACAACTGTTATATCCGCGTAACTCGAAGAGCCGTATTCGGCATAAACTGTCAAAATTTGGTATGAAAATGGCTAAGCGAATAGAACTGAGGCAACCTCCTGGTAAACGCTTTAGGCTGAAACGCCATTTTAGAAATTTTGCCGTGCTGCGATAGAAAAAGGTGTACGAAGCGTGTCTTTTCTGCAGTTTGAATTGTTATCGAAAAAGTGTAATTCTGTCTGTAATTTCCATTGAATCGGGAATGTGTTTCTTGAGATAGCGTTGGTAAAGTATTTGAATGTAAAAGTTGGTTCTAGTGTCGCAGTTTATAGCGTCGGCAGACACTCGACTACCGTAGGAGAAGGTAAATGTAGCACCGACGATTTTCTTCAGCACAGATTTGCACATTATGCTATGGCTATTGGAAATTGTGCTATGGTCGTAGATTGTGAGGTTGGTTTGCACAATAATCATGCACCTGACAAATAGCGATTTGATTGGTGCGCCCTAAGCGCTTGGTGAAATTAGTTTCACCATTCAAGATGCACAAAAAGGAAGTCGGAAAATTAAAGTTGCTAAGAAGTAAAATGAAGTCCATGAGTGAGTGTCTCGCGACACACTTGCATGCTGTTGAGAAGTGCCTGCATGGATGTGTATAAGTGTGCGCGCGCGCGTGCGGGCGTTGGTGTGTGTGAAAAATTAGTTCATGTACGAACTTCGTACGTCGGCTTTTTTTGTGGCACAATTGGTGTGTGTGTGTGTGCAGTGTGTGTATTAAGTACGCGAAGTGAAAAAATAAGATTGTATTAAAATGGATCGTAATGGAACTAATTTTATGTTCGCTCTGCTTTAAAAATACACGTGTGGTTGTAGGCAATTCTGATTTTAGTGTACTAACTGTTTGATCAAGTGTATATTATACTGTGTTGATAAATGTTCAATGCTGGATAGTTGATAGAAATATCACTATTCTCGCTCTTAAAAGCAAGTACTGTACTGCGGAAAGCAAACCAATACCAAAGCGATGTGATTGAGTAGAAATGGTGTGCGCGTGACGGACATGAATGTAGTTGTAAGATGTATGACGGGAAGGTATACAGTTCTACGAAAAAAGAGCAGCGTAAAAAAAAAACAAGAAACGAAACGAAAGGAAGGAAAAAAAATCAGAACAGATCAACAAATTCCTCTCCGATCAAGTATTTAACCACGACCATGATGAACGTGTACCATATCCTTCTATAAAATATCGTATATTGAACGTTGTGTAAACCATTTTTATTCTTTGTTCTATTCTCAATAGTTGCCTGTAATTTGCTACGTCTATTGGATACACGCTCTCGTAGCATTGTGGCATCATACGTCCTGAAGAGAGTGGGAACCTTATTGTCACTACACCAGTAGTGAAATCCTGCCGGTAATATTCCACAGTATATGGTTAAAACAGAACTAACCGGAAGCGTGGAACAACATTTTCCAGTCCCAGTGTGCGAAGAAAGGCGAGGATAAGAAAGGTAAGAAGAAGAATTCCTGATTGAAATCTATTAACTATGGTAGAAATTCAAACGGTAGTTTAGTATAGTGCAATTTATTGGTAGTATGTATTGAGCATTTGGTATTGGAAAGAGGCAGACCGTTGGTGTAGGTGCGTACTTTGAATTAATTCGGTGCAAAGTAGTAAAACACAGTGATTCGAATCCGAGAGAGCTGAAGGTGAGTATCCGACAGTGAGAAGAAGCTCATTCTATGATATGAGAAAATAAATTACAGCACTGGGTACAAAATCGCGCTAGAGAAAACGATATATGAGGAGCAGTTTAATTTGTTGAGTTAGTCGAGTATTTAAATCATACTCTTGTTTTTACAATTAACACATAAATCTGTTACTTAATAATGTTTTATAATGCATTTATTGCAATGTTGTAAAATATTAAACAAATTAATACTTAGGATCTGTTAACATTTTTTCATAATACTAATGTACAGAAATTAAAATCGATGAATGACTTATGTTTCCCAATTTCTGAAGCTTTTTGTACAGACTGTTATTTCTTTCTCTGTCATTTGTTTAGAATTGGTCGCGCTCAGCGAAAATACTAAAAAACGAAACATTTTTTGATTCCGATTTGCTGCAAAGTAACACTGATTAATAATAATTTAAGAATACAATAACATTTGTAAAACTGCTGAAACAAAAAGAAAATATTAAAATATAAGGCATACGGAAAAAATTTTTTTTGGTAATTCGTTCTTCAAAAAGTATATTTCAAATCGAGGAGGAGAAGCAACAGCTGCAGTCTACTAGCAACGCCAGCAATTTGTGGATTTTGGTTAATAGGCTGTTTTTGACAAAAGTGAACTCTTTTGAAATCCGGGCTAAAATGGACGAGCCAGTAAGAGTGACTTTTTTTGTGCCGGTAGAAACAACCCGATGGTTTATATAGGTAGTGGCGCCAGTTTTTTCAAACGACAGGACAGGGGCAATGGAATTAAGGCTTAGTTAAGTAACCCTTTAGCATTGCACGCTTGATCATGTAACTCATCATTCGAAAGCGAAGTGGAAAGCGGCAAATATTTTCTAATATAATTAACTAATCCTATATGATGTACATTTCCTGGGAAATGTTTTATCTCAAACGTCCCCAATAATCTAAACAATAGAATAATGCTCGCTTTCCAATTGACCAAGTCGAAGAAGTTAGCAAAGAGAAGTGTTTATTTTACGTGATTCACGCGTATTACGCGTAAAATCATGATTATGACATACTATATACCACACGACATATGCCACATATGCCACAAGAAGATTTTACTACATATAATAATTTATAAATTTAATAGAAGATACATATATCACAAGAAGATTTTATCATATGCTAGGGTAGTTATGACCGCTACAGCTAAACAAAAGAAACAAGAATACGATACAGGAAGCCGCGATATGCAAGTGCACGTGGAAAAACCAAATCTACCAGCAGATGGCGACAGGGTAATACGTGGTCGCAATTGAAGTCCGCACCATTTGAAGTATTGGACTGTGCATGATTGCTCACTATGTTTTAATAACCAATGTGAACAGGTTTAGCGGATCAGCTATTTTCCGAGCAAAATCATTTACGCAAAATTGAAAAAATAATAGTTTGTTTCGATAGTTACTGAAAGAATATTCTGTATTTGTACAATGCTTCCACAATTCTGTCCTGTGATTTAAAATAGGTAATCTAGGTAAATAGTAAACTAGGTAACATAGGTAAACTAGGTAAATAGTAAACCAGCGCTTTATGAAAAAAGCATTGATTGATCCTAACTAATGGTCAGGTTGCTCACTGTATAAAAACTTTTGTAGGTTTCTTTATTCTATATATTAATACGTTATTTACTAATGGTAATCTCACTGATAATCCTATAACAAATTACCGAAACTAACTACCATTCATGCGCTAAAACTATCAATGTTTTTATTATCTTTTTCAGCATCTCTTTTTTCAGATAGGGCGCCACACGAAGTCAATCGTTTAAAAACATAGCACGAATTCAACACGCAATTAGATACACTGAGGGCATCATCAACAAACAGTGCTTGAAGTCAAACACCATCAAATACGGCGAAAAATTTAAACTTTTTCGCTGATGAGGATTCTCTTGCAGTATGAGCACCTTGGGGGGATCTAGGGGGGAGCGTAATGCCAAGCCCAAATTCGCAGCATTAGACATAAACAAACTTTACATTACCAGCCGAGTAAGATAAAAGCTTATAGCTACTAAAAGCTAAAATGAAAACCTGACATACCTGACATGATATGTTTTGATGATGTGTTTTTCGTTTTCAGGGGGAAACTTTGGAACCTTCATCGCAAAAAAGTGCCGCACCTCGTAAGCATGGTATGCAAAGTTTGGGCAAGGTGCCCACGGCTCGTCGTCCACCGGCAAATCTTCCATCCTTGAAAGCCGAAGTTAGCAATCCGGGCGACCAATCAGGCAGCTGGACTAGCGATCAAATCGAAGGAGCAAATGTGAATAACAGCCCAAGTAATCGAGCAGAAAAAAGTACATCCTCCTCAAGTCAAGGAACTTCAAATAACACTCACTATCAGGCTTTGTCCCAGAAGAATTCCAAAACTTGTGAAACAAAATGGAACACGGTATGGTGGGATAGTGGTAGCAGGAATGTTTGCAGCAAAATACATCAATTTATTATTTTCCTTACAGAACGAGTTCCCCTCGTTGGGCGATGCTGGTTCATGTGGTTTAAATGCCAACAAACCGCAACACTTCCAAGACCCTTACCCCGGTGCACCTCAACTGATGCTGAGGCCCCAAACCGATGCTGCGAGCTGGATGCAACAGAAAGGATCGAGTGCTCGGGGAACGGCTGCCGGGAACGCGGGC
Source organism: Anopheles farauti (assembly GCA_000473445.2). Classification (NCBI taxonomy): domain Eukaryota; kingdom Metazoa; phylum Arthropoda; class Insecta; order Diptera; family Culicidae; genus Anopheles; species Anopheles farauti. The sequence goes on from KI915053.1 coordinate 2,925,187, forward strand.
GAGATGACAGATGGCGGTGTAACGAATGGGTCGAGCAACTCCCAGAACACTTCGTCGGTTACCCAAGCATCACCATTGCCTCCTCAGTTCAGGGCACTGTTGCCAACGTTCATGCAAAGAGGAAACGATGGTGGTTCGGCAGGAAACGAAAACGAAGGAGGTTCTCCATCACCGGGTCTATCACAACCGTCCCCCTTTTCAATCGCACCTTCGTCCTATAACGACTCCAAACACAATAGCAACACTCATGGCATAAGCAACAACAACTTTGGAGATAACAACACCGGCAACAATAAGAAGCAAAATAGTAAAATTATCAACATCACCACGGTCGGAAACAGTAGCAGCAGCAGTAGCAGCACCACCAGCAGCAGCAGCAACTACAACAATAACGCTAGTAGCATGAATAACAGTAGCTACGATGATAATAACGGCAAAATGTTAGGCAAGATTCAAAATTCTTTCTCACAGAAGCAATCGCAACTGTTGGGAAGTCATCATGATCACCCCCAGCAAATCAACCGTGTGGGTGGAGGAAACAATTTCTCTGGCATGCCATCAGGCAGAGGAGCACGTGTTACTGGCAGATTGGGAGGTGTTGGTGGAAGTATGATGGCGGGAAGTGATGGAGGTGGTGCCGAAAGATCTACAGGAACCGCCTATAACGATAATCATCAGTATGCCAATCGACGTGGTGCAAGTAGTCATCCATCGCGATACGCTAATCGTAATACCATGGGCGGCGGTGGTCTGGGAAATCACAACGCATCCCCTGGTGGACATTCGCGAGGTGTCGGAACGGGCAGCTCTGCCATTGCCAGCGATCCCAATGGTCCTGGCGGGTTCCACGATGACAATCGTAATTCACATCCCCCTTACGGCGCTGGTGTGCTGGTTGAGCAAGAGGTTGTGGTACGGCCAATCATACGCGATGAAGAACTGCAAAGGCTGGAAGCGATTGCAAAGGATGAAGGATGGGCTAAGGATTACGAGTTCGATTACAATCAGAAGCTTGAGTTTTCCGATGACGAATCGGATTGCGCTACACTTACTGCTGCACCGAAGGATAAGGAAACTACTTTGTCAAAAACAGAAATGAGAACCACCACTGGGGTAGATGACGGTAACGATTGGTCACAGCAGAGAAAGGATACTGGCATGGGACAGCAAACGGACCGTGATGGGGGTAAAGATCAAGACGGTACCTCAATGCAGGCAAACGGCAGCAGCGGACGCGGATTACCCGGCGGGGACTGTGTTGCAGTGACGGTTAATACAACCGTTGTCGGAGGCCTGGATGCGACCGACGCGAAGGAACGTATTAAGCAGCGCCGTGAGGAGGATCAAAGGCGTGAAATGGAGCGCAAGCAAGCGGCAGCTAGAAAGCTACAAGAGCTAGAACAGAAGCTTAGCCGCAAAAAGGTCGAAGAATCGGGCGATACAAACCCAAGCAATACCGATACAACATCGGCCGGTAATGTCCCGTCCTCTTCGTCCAGCAAACTGGAGGAAGAGAAGTCGGATGAAACTGGAACCGAGCAGCAGCCGAGTGAGCGCATAATATCTGTAAAAATACGTGGAAAAAATGATGAACGTGGGAGTTTCAAAGAAATTCGGTACGAATTTGGATCCGGTGGATTGCGCCAAGATCGGCAAGATCGAGAAGCGGGAAGCACTCTCGGTGGTGGAGGTGTTGGAAACAGTTGGGATAGCCCTGGATTCTCAAAAACGTTTCAATCTAATTTGCCACCGCGATTTCAGAAGCGTAAGTTAGAACGAAACACTTCTGGCTCAAATCTGATGACCAACAGTAACAATGTTCCGATTAGTAATCAAGCAGTATCTCGTATGAATAATAATAATAGTATCACCACGGGGGCGGCTAGCTCATCGTTAACAAGTGCCGGTGGTGAGATTAAGGGTGGAATACCGTTCGCACAGCAATATGATCCACGATTCATACATAATCAACAAACGATGGGCAAAAGTACGATTGTTAGTGCGTCGGGTTCACGACGAGTGGCAGCGATCGTAGGTCCATCCGCTCGTGAACGAGATGACCGACAACGCCAGCCGTATGATGTTCGTGAACAAAGTCAGCGTGAAGTAATGAAGGGTCGTTTGGATTCTACCGAAGAAACGTCCCTCAACAATCACGGCAAGCAGCAGGCTCCGGGTGGGGGACGCGTAACACCACAATTGGTGCGTAGCCTTTCCGAATCATCCAACCGTAAGACAAGTGTTTCCAGCGATGATAACCATCATGCCGGTCCTCACGTTCAACATCAAGCGCGCAACGCGAGCAATAATGCTAGTATGTCTGCAAACTACGGTCGAGAGATGTCCTGGGACGTGGAAGGAGAAAAAGGATCATCGACGTCATCCCCGGCCTCGTTTAGCGGTAGTGAACGGCAACGGGATACACCGCCACGGGCAGAATGTGAACCACCGAAACAGATTCTGCACCGGTTGAAGGAAGTGGCCTCTCCGTTATCATCCGAAATGCAGAAAGAGGATGAAGTTGCTTCCAGTGCAACTCATCGACTGAAAACACAACCGGAAGATTGTGAATCAAGTTTTGCGGATGATAAGTCAGGCAAGGATGATCATCTTACACCATCAGCTAGTTCGGCTGCGTTGAGTGATGGTAGCTCAAGTAGTTTGACTGTTGCCGCCGCTCATCCCGATAACATAGCTACAACACGAACTGGTAAAATAGGTCCATCGGCGGAGATAACGTTAGCTGTGCGTAAACCAGAAACAAACTTAAAAGAAAATGTTGAAATTGGCACAATTGATGATACATCATCACGTCCGAATAATACACACCAGGCAAGAACCTCCAACGACGAGAAACAACTCCATCAGCAGCATATGCAACATGGCGTTGTTAAGAAGAAAGGCGTAACATTGATGCAGCAACAGCAGCACGCACGAGATAATAATCGAAGGCAAGATTCTCGTGGTGGATCCCGCGGTAGTAGCTACAGTGGTGGTGCTGGTGGCGGCGGCGGCGGCGTCGGTAGCGGTGGCGGTGGCGGCGGTATTGGTGGTGGTGGTGCTGCATCTGGATTCCATCGTGCTGAAGGGTTAAGAAATAGTTCGAGCAGAGGGGGCGCTGCCAATTGGAACAGATCTCGTGGTGGAGGCCGTGTCGGTAGCGTCAGTCGTAACTATAGTCAAGATTGTTGGAGCGAATCGGAATTTTCGGAGGAAAGTTTTGATGAACAATCTAAACAACATCAATTACACCATCAAGCACAGTATCATCCAATGTCCGCAGGGCAGCATGCAGCTGATGGGCCCGGTGTTGTCGGATCGAAGGAAGGATTTGTACCGCGTGGGGAACCGTCGCGACGCGGTAGAGGTGGCGGCAATGTTGGCTCGAATGTACCCTTGGCTTCTGGTAGTGCTAATATTCGCCAACAAATGCACACACCAGATTCTGCAGGCAGTGTCAGCAAAAAGATTGATGGGTATGGCCCGCCGAATGCAAAGAGTCCATTTGGCGGGAGCACCAATAGCAGTGATGAGAGAAGCTTAAAACAGCACGGATTTAGAGATGAAATGGACAAAGTTGGTTCAGCAGGCTCGCCAACCCGAGACGATCGGGCTGCAATTAAACATTTAAGGCCGAAGGGATCGGAAGATGGTGCGCTGAGTGCCGATCAAGGAAATGCTTATACGACTGTTGGAGAGCAAAAGATAAATGCAATAGATATTGACAACGATGAATCTCATTCTAGAGAGGATAAACTACTTGTTCACAATGCGGGAAGCAGATCTGGCGGGGTGTCTCTAGTAGAACCTGGCGATGTGTGCGATACGAACAAAGCACATTTCGGAACCATCAAGGATGATGTCAAAACGAAGGCTAAAGTTATCACATCAACAATGTCCACGAAAACTAGCAGTCCTGCATTGCTGCAGCAACAGTCTAAGAATACAAACACTATCTCCTCTACCACAACAGCAACTACAATAGCTACTATAAGCACTGGTTCAGTGAATAGTAGTAATACCGTCGATGGAGGAGCTTCTTATCGAGCTAACACGACTGAAACCACAGCCACTGGAGCAACGAGCGTTGTAGGAAGTTTCAGAGGAACGTTGAACAACCATTCGAACAACGCGCGTAAGCAGACGTCGACTGCACGTGATCAAGGGGTAAAAGGCAATAGCACCGATACCAGTGATACTGCATTGTCGCTAGCGAGTGGATCAAATGCCAATACCATGGCAACGCCAGCATTGCCTGGTGTTAATGACAGTGGAGTGGATTTAAAACCATCCGTAAATTTGAGCACACATTCTTCGATGTTATCTACTACCGAGGGAGAAGGAGCGTGTACAGAGCGGCATTTGTTGTCCCAGCAGTCGCCATTGGACAAATTGGCCGTTGTAACTTCCTCAGCAAGTGCCAAGACTGATAATGAAAAGCATAATTTAGATGGCAACACCCCTCCGGTGAATACAATAATTTTTGAAAATACAAACTACAAGTCCGGCGTAAATATTACCGGACTGAGCGGAGCTTGCTCTGGTGCGCCAGTTAATGAGTATGCAAGCATGGCATCTAAAGCAGGTATCATCAATGAAAAGCCGGCTGCCGGAGGAGTAGCCACGGGCAGTGTTGGTACGTTAATGAAATCGCAACAACCTTTGAACGCGAACCCCTCGGGACATCGTCCGGTGTCTGCGAAAACGGTGACCGAAGTGAGCGATGCTGGTTTGCAGCAGAGTATGGTTGGAAATTCTCAAAGGACTGTTCTCTCAACCGTTATTTCGAAACAGCAACAATCGTCTAACGCCATTGCCACCTCGTTGCAAGGAATTCCATTTCAGAAAGCTGATAATGATTATAAGGAAATTAAATCCTATGCCTTTGAAACTGATATCAGTCATTTGATTGATGGCGATAAAGGTATTAAACAACAGTCTGCAGTTTCAGCGGGTTTAGGTTTATCGAAATCGATCGAAGGAGCGGGCGACGGAGCTGTCAGCCATGGTGGTGTGGCCGTATCCGTGCAGAGTATAATTTCTCCTTCGACTGCTGATCTGAACATGAAGATCGCGAGCGTTAAAAAAGTCTGGGAAATGCCGACCGTACCAGAACAAACGGGACCTGCCGTAAACGCTGGTGGTGTTGGTGGCATTGCTTGCAACGTGAATGTTGCGAGCGAACATCCTGTCGGTGGCGGTGGCAGTGTTGCCAGTGGAAGCAATGCTCACCTGAAACCCAACTACGGCAGGGGTGGCCCACACCATCAGTCCCATCAAACGCAGTATCAAAATCCACACACCACGAGCAGCGGTGGTCACCACACGCATGGTGCACACGCCACGTATGGAGCTGCCTTTGGATCCGAATCCGACGCTTTGGTGGAACATTTCAACAACTCCAGCAATGTGTGCAATGTGCCCAGTTCTGTAGGAGCTAACAACGCATGTGACATTACCACCGGCACTGTTCTTGCCGGCGAGTGCAATGATAATTCCAATGCTGCGGCGGCATATGGTTTGAGTCACCATCACGCACAGGCGCACGCGCAACAACCGCCTGCTAAACCGCACTCGCAAACCCAAGCGCATCAATTGCAGCAGTCGCAACAGCACCACCAACATCAGGACATGTCGCATCAACGGCAACAACACCACTTGCAAGAGCCAACCTCACAGCAATCGTCGCAACAACATTCACAGCAAACACAAAAACAACTGCAGCAACAACAACAGCAGCATCACCAATCGCAGCACACACTGCAGCAACATACGCAGCAAATGCAGCAACAGCAGCAACGTCAGCAGCAGCATCAAAAGGAGCAGCAGCAGCAGCATCACCTACAGCAACTACAACATATGCAGCAACAATCCCAACCACCACACAAATCCCAAGGGCAGCCACACTCCCAGCTCCAAACGACACCGCAAACACAACCGCAATCCCAAGCCCCCCAAACTCAAACACAACAACCCCTGCAGCAACTGAAGTCGCAGCAGCAACCACAACAGCAACCGCAGCAACAGTTATCTCAGCAGTTGCCACAACAGATGCAACAATCGCAGTCGCAACTGCCACACCAGCATCAGCAACATCAGCAGGCACACAAACAATCTCAGAGCCAGCAACAACAACAACAACCCCTTCAGCAGCAGTTGCAGCAACAGCATCCAGTTCAGCAACATCCTCACCAATTGCAGCAATCTCACCATCAGCAGCCGCTACAGATGCAACATCAGCAACAACAAGCACAGCAACAGTCGCAGCAGCAGCAGCACGTGTCGTCAGTTAGTGCACAACAGCAGCACCAGGCAGCGGTAGCGGTAAGCATGGGTCTAAATAAGCATCCAGTGGCAGATGTGCTAGCGGCAGCCGTTGGTGCGAACAACGTAAATGTGTGCAAAGTGAAGCCCACACAGCAGGGCAGTGGCGGTATGCATCAATCGAATAGCATGGGTCTTTCGCCGCCACCGCAGATGCAAAGCGGCTCGATGCCATCCGGTCCGCAACCCTTCTTCCCGGCTCAATACGGTGTGTCTGCTATTCCTTCACCACCGGCCGTGCTGTACAATTCACCCGCAGCGGCGGCTGCTGCAATGAGCTCGCAAGGTGGGCTATATAACGCATTCCAAATCGAGCCAAGCGGCCGTTCACAGTTTTCTCAGTTTCCCGGTCACTACGGTACATCGGGTACCGCCGGTCCGTACAATGCATACGTGGCAGCAACGCCAACCAATATGCAAGCAGGTCCGACACCGGAAATGTTTCAAAGTCTCTCGTCGCAGTTCCGCATGGGCTCGGTGCAGTCCCCATACAGCCAGTCCACACAGATGGGCAATCCGAACACGATGCTTATATCTTCAAACAACAACTCCATGATGTCATCGTCGGTGAAATCTTCCACGCCCCAGATCGGTGCGATCGGTCAACCGAAGCCCAGTGGAGGATCGGTCAGCCAACCGCCGTACGGTCAGCAGTATCTGAACATGTTTCCACCAGCACCGATGCAGAACACTGCCGCCAGCTACTATTCGAACTCAGCCGGAGGACAGAATGCATTTTTCGGTACCGCGGGTGCAACAGGCGCAACGGCGCAAAATGCCTACGGTATACCTGCGGGAGCTGTAGCGGCATCGAGCATGTTCGGCGGCCACGGGGGGCAGAATCCTTCCAATACTCCACAGCCTCCGCCACCGCAGCAACAGATGCCCAGCTATTCTTCCCAGTATTTAAACTCGCCACTGTTGGCTGCAGCCAATCCATCAATGGGCCAGCAGCAGTATCGGGGTGCACCGACCAATAGCTCGCAACATTCTGGAGCCGCTGCTGCTGCTTACATAAAATCGAACCAATCACCGCAATCATCTCATATTCAGCATCAACAGCAACAACAGCAGCCGGATACAGTGAGTTATTATTCATTATATCAAAAGTAGGCTATGTTTAAGCCTGCATTATGGTGTTATACGCATGTCAGTGCTCGTGAAAACCAGAGTAGGATAGTGAGATAAAACAGACGATTAGTTTATGAGTAATGAAGCTTTACTACAACATCGGCTTCTCTTCAGTTGCTCAGAGTGTTTCACTTCACTTTTTTCTTTTCATATTATCTCACTCCTTTGTCTTTTCCTTTCTTCGGTTGTATATTTTTACGATAACGGTTTGCATCATTAAATATGCTTCGGAAAAGCCAAACAGAACAGAGTAAAACAATAATACGTATTTCTAAGCCTATAACGTTGTAATTTTACCCTATTCGCTTACATTGATTACTACAAACCCATGGTATAGGAGTATTTCAATAAACTTTGTTAAGCAGCACATCTTACTTATTTGAAACCCGTCTGTGCAAATTTCCCGAAACCAGAAGAAAAAATTTACCTAATTTATCAAGATGACAAACTACTAATGAGTGTGTGTATGGTTAAAAACCGTTAGGGCTCCCGGTTAGGGTATACAATCGCGAAAAGTATGTCCGTCAAGTGGTGAGCTAATATTTTTTTTTGTTTTTTTTTCTCTGAAAGATCGATTACTAGCTGGAGATTCGAGATTACTAGCACCATTCTCAATTATTTTGGTAATAAATATCACTGTACAAGATATAATTTTTGTTTATCTTCTTTTATACTACGCTAAAATTGGGATGGTTTAAATTTTTTGTAACATTTCCAAAAAGAATCGTAATTACTCTTGAGCACGATATTCGATCATTAGTTTTGGGGTCGTCAGCTTAGTTTAGTCATCTGTGCAAGTTGTTATCGATTTTGTAACAGTCTCAAAATGCAAAAATATTCACGGATATTATAATAACAACTTCTACTTGCGACTTAGTGAAACATGGAACCATTTTCTTCTCTGTGTTATGCCTAGCTATAACATGAACGGTTCTTAAACTACGAGATCGTACACACAATTTTCTGAAAACTTGCGATAGTTGTGAGCTGTGTATGAAAGTTGCACTTGTTTCATAACCGCATGGATGGTTCTTTGTGATGAATATTCGGTGCAGCAGTGTGTTCAATAATATAATTAACGGTAAATTTAACCCACGATGATAATCCGAGCGTTTTACCCTAGGCTGTGACTGATGGCTATGACTGAGATATTTATCTTGTAAGATGCGATTTTTACACGTATTTTAATTTTTTCTTGTTATGTTACTTTTTCTAAGTTTGTTTTGCTCGCAAACTTTGATTTTATTATTTTTACACTAGTTCGATGTCTTGCTAAAACAATTGTATTATGCTTTACTTTGCAAAACAAAAGATCCGGCAATCCAATCCGGTTGTATTTAGCCCAAAATATGTATGCTACTTTGCCGTTTGTTTTCATTCCATCCCATCATTACGCTCTCTGAAAGCTAAGCGCAAAAGTTGTAAATAAATTATATTGCAATTATTTTATGCATGATGGGATTGGAATTTGTGCGCGCGATAATTTCCGCTTGTTCAATTTGTGTAATCTTTTGTATACGCGTATACGCGTCACACGCTCATATGAAAGGTAATACAACAGATTTTCTTTTCAATTCGCGTTATGTGGGCTAGTAAGTCACAGACTACGAGACCGCCATGGCCGCAGAAAATATAACGAGTATATCGAAGAATAATTACGAAAAAATTCTTATTTTTGTGTACTGAAAGCAGTCTCATAATCATCGTAAAGGTCAGCTAATATTTTAACAAAACGCCGTGCGTCTTCAAATGTATCGTGTATCGTCGTGCGTCTTCAAATGTAAATAATAATGCAACATGTCAACGGTTTGAAAATATTGGTTCGAATATTTCAACGGATCAATTCGATGCTGTGGAAGGAGGTCTCGAGTCTGGGTGTCGATTTTAATGGAGTGCTGCAAGAATATGCGATCTGCTCAAAACTTTTGGGATAATGGCGTGTTTAGTTCGTAAATAGTTTCAAACGAAATTGATAAAACTCGTTTTATGGTTCTATAGTATCGTAGGAATATATTTGACGATTGTTTTTTCGTGTGTTACGTTCCATTTCGTGTGAACTACAGCTTTTATTCATATGTTTCATTGTCAATAACTCAATATTAAAATATTGAACGTAATACTCTCTATTTTCGATCCTGCTATCGCATTCATCCCCGATTGGAAATGTCTTACAGCTTGATTAGGGGCATTATCTTACGGGAAACGGAAATATAGCTGACCAAAAATTAGCTCAAACCTTATTGTAACAAACATATTTGAGCTTGGGTAGGCGGGTCAAACAAATTAGGATAGTGATCTTTCGTAAGACATAATTCATTAGCAAATTATTCTACTGGAAAACCATGCTAACCACGTACGAACTTCAAACAAACCATGCATTTACTTTAAACATCACCAGTAGACAATCAAAGGTTTCATTGGCATTTTCCGAGCATAATTTCCGTTATATGTTTTTAGTAGGTTAGATAATAGGATGCATACAACGACTATTACTATATATTATCTGCTACTTTATCATGCACATAGTGTCATAACGGTGTTTTACCCATCGATCGATGCGAAATAATGGCACATTTGGTTCCCAACTATTCTTTACGTTCGTCGTTCTGTAGATTGGGAACCGTTCCTGAAGTCATACCGTTATTCAATAAATCTGTTTTTCGTTTTTATAAAAACAAAGGGATTTTTATAAAATAATTTCCATTTCATAATTTCTATATCAGTACCATTATTTGCACAATATTCAAAGTTGATCGCTGATATGCAATTTTTGTTGTCATTTCCACATCGATTCGGCATCGGTAACCGAATGGAATTGTGATGCAAATTTAAAATCTCATTGCACAAGAATATCATCAAGTGTTAGTTTTATTTGATGATATTATTTTAGATTGGTCATTTACTGCACAGCATAAGAGTTCAAAGTTCCCTTTCCGAGTGAAAAGATCGTTAGCTTCATCGCTTTGGGTCACAAATTTATTGTGCATTAAGATATACGTTTCCGTTTGAAGTGGTTCGAGTCGTATTTAATCGGTAAACATGTTATCTTTTTTTTTTGTCTTGTTTAGTGGGATCTACAGAATCAACTAATCCAACATCAGCAACAGTCAGCTCCACCGCAACAGCAACCGTTACTATCAACCGGGCAAGTAGGGCTGCCGCAACCGCAAACCAATCAACACTCATCGAGCCACAGTCGCAACATGATTCCCACAAACCAAGGACATAACCAATTAGTTAGTGGTGGCGGTAACGGAAACGGCAATTCGGTTATCGTTAGTGGTGGAACAAACGGAAATGCAGGTAGCAGTAGCGTGCGAGGACCGCCTCAAGCTCAAGGATCAGGTGTTTCGGGAACCCGGTATCCGTCACCGATTCAAAGGCCTATTAACTTTTCACACGCTTCGGTTCAGGGTTTGCAGCATCATCAGCAGCGAGTTAATCGACCGGTAGGACACGGTAGCCAACAAGGTGGTGGCAATAATAACGGTGGACAACAGCAAGGTGGTGGATCATCTAGCGTAGGTCCGGGCGTAAACAATTCAAACAAACACTACTATGGAGGAAATCGTGGTTAAAAATAACTTTGGAGCATCGAAAGTAAAGAAAAGAAGCATCCATTAACGGCATGATATAAACTTTGTGAATTGAAGAAAATATCTATGTAGCTATGCTTTCAGCAAACGAAGCAGAATCTGAAAGTATGATAAAAGTCTTCGAGAAGCATGATAGCTTAAAATGGAATAATTTTTTTTTATACGATTTCTATTTTTGTTTTGTAACTCTCACATCCCTCGGGCTGAATAGTAGTTGTTTACGTTTCCTGCCAGCTAGTGGATCTAACACGGGCTTTGATTGATATCAAATTAGAATGTGCTTGTATATCTTTTCTATAGCAAATGCGTTTACTAATGTGGATATTTTGAAAATGCTTCCGTTAGAAAGCCATCTGTATCCGCTATTGTGGTTTAGAAAGACAGTAGTGAATGCATCGGTAAAACTGAAATTCACTTTAAAATTGCATCCAATTTCGAAGCGACAGAATCCAAAACGAATGCAGAATCATGAAATAAGTATGCCATTAAAGCGCTTGGTGAGAAGACGTGATGTGGAATAGAGAGAGTAAGAGAGAGTGGAGGTTGCATTTTTGAATAAAATGCTTGGATGGCAAATTTTTCTACGGATACTTATTAATTCAGCACTGTCGCAACTAGCGTTCCAAGTGCTTAGGAACTTTTTGGAAAAATTAAATCGCGGCGGTATTGGCACAAATCTAATAATCATAAATTGGATGCAGGTGCAAACATGTCGATTTTGAGCTAAACGACCATCGATTAACACATTTTGAGCATTTTGCAGCTTGTAAAAGAAAGTGAGCCACATTGCTTCAAAGATAAAATAAAGCTCAAAACGGAACTATCAATGTTCAAACCAATCATAGTTCAATCATAGTTTAAACTATGTTTTACTACAGGACAGCACAGCAATGGACGCGAATTAAACGTTGAATTCAAAAGGATTATTTTCGGTACAAGATCACACAATGATAGCTGTTGAGAGCTGTTAATCTAAATATAATTAATAGGAATTAGTTATTTCGAATATTTATACGGAACAAAACTACGATGCGTGATGTCAATATCGCGCTGTTATTGAAAGAATGTGACATACATTACGAAATATTTAACCTTTTCAAACTTCTACATGATCTTAGTAATATGTTACTGCACACATATAAATGAATAAAAAAAAACATCCGTAGTACTGCGCCATTATGAAATTATGTGTGTGAATGTATTCTCTAATTTTCTGTAAACCGCAGGTATAACACGTTAACTAAAAATGACATTATATGGAATACTTTATTTCTGATTGATGAACAAGTAGTCTTTCTCGTACAAGAAATGTTATTAAATAATCAAGTAACAAAACTGTAAGACAAAAACGCGCACGAGATAACACATAATTATACACCAGAAGATAAAATATAAATGAAAATAGAAAATCAATAAATCGACATCATTGTTTTGCTAGGTGTTCTATACTTCCCTGCTTGCTGAGATGAAAATTATTTTTTTGGAACGGTTTGATGCTTAACACAGTGGCCAGTGCGACACAGGCGACAGTGGCCAAATCTTTGCCTATCTATTGCCATGTTCGTCAGCTGTACTTAGACCGAAACGGACAAAGCATTTCTAGGATAGAAAAATCTGGCAGTTGTATATGAGTACCACGGTACCGGCATTACTGCTTGAAGTAAAACGCGGTGTCCATTAATATCTACATAGATCGCCGTTTTTGGCATTAGTTTAATCGATTTAGATTCATATTCTATTTTTCGTTAACCACATCTCTTCTGCAGCATCTTGATCGTGTGAGCACAATAGCCAATTTAAATAATACATTTTTTCCTTCGTTGGTTTTATCCCAATCACTGCGTAAAAGAAACACGATCAGCACCATCCATTTTCCTAGCATTTTTTGATCATATTTGTAATTCTGTAAAAACTGAGCAACTTTACTCACTGATTGGGTACAAACATTAAAGAAAGGAGGATTAACTCTAAACAAATTGATTAGTCGCATCGTGAAATCTATCGTTTGGGGCTGCTCGTATTGTGAATGTGTGAGTGATGGTAATTGTTTGTTTACATTCATAATCGTTTGGGTGTACAAAGTTAACATTTTGTACAACACAACAATAGTTTACAACTGGTATAGCAGATTCATCCATACTCCCTTCTCGGGCCGTATTTATTTCGACAAATTCTAATTCCTTGCTACTTATTTCGTCAAATTCTAAACTGAGCTACATTTGACACCGAATGCGTCGCCACAATCGCTAAACTATTCTGAAATGGCTGGGGGAATGGATGGAAAACGCTGAAAATGCTCCATTGTTCAGTTGCTCAATTTCGCTTGTCAATTTCCTCGAGGCACCGTGTGTGACCGAATGCTTTAATATATATTTGTTTACATCACTCTCGGATTACACATTAGCTAGTTCGGAACATCAAAACTATTCAGTTCATCAAAGTGTTCTGATAAAGTTGTTAAGTAATTAATCCATCACCTAGCAGTGCGAAGTAAGAAATGGACGCGTGTTGAACGATCTGCTAATGTCTGACTCGGCTTTTGTGGATCACCAGTTTGGCCATTTTCGGCTTATTGTATGCTTCAGCGTATATTTTAAGAGCTTACCTTAAACAGTTAACAGTTTCCTGGCATTTTCTCACATAAAATTTCAGCAAAACACTTCCAGGAGAACTTGGTTAGGGATATAAATGAATGCAGTTAATGAAAGGAAATAAGAAATAGAACCGAACAACTGGAGAAACAATTATGAGATCACTGACTCTAAAGTAAACCAACGCAAAATAACATTTTTACTCCAAATTAATCGCATTTTTGATACTATTCGAAAAGTATAGAAATATTAATTACAAATTATGAAAATATATTTGTGCGCATCAAACACATTCGCTCTGTGCCTACTATTCGCTTTTGTTTTGCTTACCATTATAGGTACTGTGCAGAAGAAAATGGATCTTTTAGGGTCAATATTGGGCTCGATGGACAAGCCTCCCGTTAAAGATAAACAGGAGAAACAAAAGTTTGAAAGTAAGCTATTCATGGATTTCAGAGCTCACTTCTATCAACAATTGATTTTTGGACCAAATTAACGAGAAGGTTTTTCATTACACTGTATTTTAGAACAGAAAAAGGTATACGAAAGCATGAAGAATCACCAACGGGAAGAACTGAACCGCTTCCGAGTGTATGCTGAAGAACGATTGGGCCGACTGATGAAAGATAGCAATCGGCATTTTATGGAATTTCAGCCGCTCGATCAAGTACATCGGTCGATTGTGTATGTGTTGATGTTTATTGAATTTCGAACGGAACGACACGGAAAGTGAATAATTTACTAGACATCTTTTACTAGACACGACATTGCAGAAACGGCCGGACTATCCGCTGTAAGTTTTGGCGTTGAAGGCGAACGGTATATTGTGGTATATAAAAAAGAGCATCCGCCAAGCGAAGACGAGTTGAATGCCCGGAAGAACGGAGAGATTTGGAACCAAGAAGTGGCCGAACAGTATGCCGAACGACGATTGTTGCGTTTGAATCAACTCAAGGAGCAAAGCGATCAATCGGACAACAACAAATCTGCAAATGCACCAGTCTCAGATTATAACAAAAAATATCGCCATCTTTTCGGGCAAGATGCAGCGATGGACGTTGCAAGTCGCACCCAAATTAACCGCTCATACGGATACGGTAAGACCGAATGCATTCCCGAATGTGCTATGTTTACCTTTTACCGCACATACTTTCACGGTTAATGATTATTTTAGTTCCGAGTGAAAACAAAAAGGATGTACGTTCAATTGAGCAAACCATGGCGGACATAGTGGCACGTAAAAAGCTTAAAACACAAAAAAATGAACCTGCGGCTGTTGAGGAACCATCAACGCAAGTAAATACATCCAATTAAACATAATGTAATTGTTCCTAAACATCTAAATGAAAACAACACCTACAAAAAATAACATCTAAAAAAACCATAGTAAATTAAATCTTTTTCATAGGCACCAAGATTAATCTGATTATTTCCTTAAGTCTTAATTCATCTTTTCTTGGGGCTATCGGCAAGATTAAAACATTCCGGGCAGAAGATGGTGTGCGATTGCAAGAGTTATTGATACATGCTAGAGATTTGAAAATAGCCAATTTAATATTTTTGATATTGTTGAATGAGTCTTTTAGAATTCAATTGGCAACATGTTATACTTGTCTTTACTCTATATCTTGCGTTATCACTACTTTACTGATCAACCACTTTGGTAAATTCAACTAAACATCTCTTAAGTGATCATCCAATTGTGGGCTCTTGATCGGAAAACGTAAAAATGTTTCTTCTTCATGATCTCTATTTGTTGCAGATTGGCATGAAATAAAATCCGAGCCACCGATTGTTTTAATCCAAACGTAATTTGATAGATCATTGTATAACGTGTATCGCGAAGCAAGTGAAAATAATTCGACAAAATTGTCATAAATAGGTCAAAACGTTCTTTTATTGACATCCGTTACCAAAAAGTGGCGTTCTTATTAGAAGTACGTTATTGACATCAGGTAGCTAATATTTTTTTAAAGCTAACAATGAAAACAATAAAATAGAAGATGGAAAGTGTAAATCTGTACCGTTTCCACTGATTGATTCGCTATAAAAAAAACCCAATTTAATGGTAAAATAGTTCCACTAGGTCAAATTTGCTGTGCTCCTTGATAAATGTGATTTATTTGATTTATAATCGTATCGTACACCAATTGTAATCGCCACATGGAATAGATTTCCCGTGGATGCACCACTTTGATGATGCAATTGTATCTCCATGTGGTTCGGCACTGACACACCGAACGAAATACGGGTTTCTTGCGGGTTTGATGAACTGTTTTCATGTTACAATTAAAACAATCACATTTATAGAAAGGTATAAATATTAAATAATATAGCTTTACACTAGTTTCGTTACAAACTTTCCGTAAAATAAAGCATTGAATCGTTGCTTGACGTCACGTGTATGCATTAAATGAACGGAATCGGTAGCTGGACAACATTTCTTTCCGAGTGGGCGTTCCAACCGTTGACCCCGCTGGTCGTCTCCCGATAATGACCGGAAATGTGTTACCATTGTGTTGAACGGTGGAAAGCATTTTCTCGATCGTGAGGCAGTGGTCGTGCGTTTCTTGAAAATGTTCAAGCATCTCTCTGTGTACCGCCGAGATTGTGGCCACCCCCCGATGGACCTTGCCGCTGGTATCCACCATTTTGACCTCGTCGTCCGCTGAACTCAGCGTCACTTTCGTACCTATGCGTTAAAAAAAAAAAAACTATCAGATCACGTACATATTACCTATCAAATGCGTTACATACCATCGTAGAAATTCGCTTCGAAATCGCGCATCGTTTCCATCAGTTGGCACTTAGCTTTGTCACTGTACAGCGTAATTTTGGGCGTTTTTGCTTTCACCATCTGCACGAACCGGGCCGCATAGATGTACTTTTTCCGGTGCTTTTCGGGAATATCCTCGTAGTTAAAAATATGGTCGACCCCGCGGGACGGTAAATCCGGTGGTACATTTTTGATTGGCACTCCCCGGCTACCTTCCGGCTGGTACAGCATAAAGCGGATGCCATCGCCCGATATGCGGCACACTTCGACTACGCGGTCTTCCTGCTGCCTGCCACGGGGTTTCAGAAACTCTAAAACTACTTCCCCCCCTTCGGCGACAATTGTCAAAATCAGGTGTTTCGTCCGGTGTCTAGTGGGTAGCAGTCGCAAAGTGTCCAAACGAGCCGGCAGCTCGCTGGCTGACGTTCGATGACGGTCTTTAAATGGGTAGTTGGTGGCATTGTTTACGCTACCCACTGTACCACTCCCGGTTGGTTGCATACCAGTTTCTCGTCTTTCGTATAAAGTAACCTAAAATAATGAAAAAGCAACCATTACATTGCGTTTGCACGTTGAATTTGGCATGCTTTAATAAACTGGGACTTACGTTCGTGTCTGGGATCATTGGCTTGGTTGGAAGCGAATGAGCGTACGCCCCCGGTACCCCGTTCAGTGCTAACGATGACAATCCTGACGACGGTGACATTGACTGTACCTTTAGCAGAGAATCTTCCCCACCTACACGTGTTCCCTTTTTGATGCCATATTTTTCCACCAGTTCCATACTGTTGAACTTTTGCAGAAATGATATGTGCACTTCCGGTAGAATTCGATTCGAGCTCATGTTTTCTGCTTCACAGAACTGCTGCTTTGTTTGCTCCCGGAAAGGGCGACCGAAGCTGGACTGCTCATAGTAGGGAGATTCCTGGACGGTCCCACTATGGCTGGCACTGTTTACCGTCATACGGGACTGCACGGTAAACACATCAGAGCGACCCATGCTTGAGATCGTTCCCATTCCGCTATCGACACCGGAGATTAATTTTTGATTGACCTCGCTTAAAGCATCGCTCTTGGAACCCAGTCCGTAACGCGCAAGAAAAGAATGTTTGAGCACGTCGTCAAGTTTGATGCGTTCATTTGGATTCTTCTTGAGCAGCCGTTCGAGAAGATCGCTTACGTCCGGTGATAGGTGTGCGGGTATATGGTGATTCGACGTGACCACCCTCGCCAGCGTTGATTTCACGCCGTTCGTGTCGAATGGTGGCTTACCAACCAGGAGCGTGTACAGCATACACCCCAACCCCCACACGTCGGCCGGTAAACCGTGCGAGGACCGGGAAGCTACCTCGGGCGAAATATAGTTCGGTGTACCGCAGAGGGTGTGATGCTTTTCGTCCGGTTGATTCAACTCCGTTGCCAGTCCGAAATCGGCAATTTTGATATTCATGTCTTTTGTAATCAGCAGATTCGCAAGCGACATGTCACGATGGATAATATTTTGCGAATGGAGATAGAGCAAGCCGTCTACAACTTTGCGAAAAATAACTGCTGCTTCGTATTCGCTGAACGGTGCGATTCGCTTTCGCAGATATTGTTGCAATTCTCCATTCTCTGCTAACTCCAGTACCAAATATACATGATCAAAATCTTCAAAAAATGTGTATAGTTCCAGTATCGAAGGATGCTTCAGTTTCGAATGGATGGCTACTTCTTGGCGGACACGGCTGGCCATCCCGGAACAATGCATTGCTTGCTTGTTTATCTGCAATTAGAAACGAGAAAGTCATATGTTATTGGTTGGAATTTTAGCTTGCCGCAGATAAGCAACATTTACCATTTTAATAGCAACGAAGTAGTTTGAATGTAGACATCTAGCTTTATATACACATCCGAATCCTCCTTTGCCGAGTATTTCATAGACTTCATAGTCCTGTAAGAGGGAAACACTCACATTAAGCGAATTGCACCACATCAAGAACAAACAAACACGATCCATGGCGCAGCTTTAGCACACTCAAAACAAACCTCAATCTTCTTTCCGAACTTTTGATCGAACATTTTGATTTCTTTAACTACAACATTAATTACTGGATGCAACACTTAAAGTACAAATTTATATGAAAAATTCTTATAAATAATCCAAATCGACAACCGAATGCGCTTGAACGTTACGTTGGCTTGGGTTTTTAAATCTGTCATTTTTGACATATTTGACGCCAACGCCAACGCCATCTGGTAGATATTTCCATCAACCGTTTGTGCATCGTATAGGAATCCCGGCGCGCACAAGTCGACATAACCCGGCGCGCAAAAGTCGACATAATGTTGACAGTAGTCGAACCACGGGGTCGGACGGAAGACTTCTATCTCACGCACTCATGCGCACAAATGTATACCCAGTCCGCAAGAATGAGCTACTTTTGGATGACATTT